>UZAN01040886.1:50734-66115 GCA_900618425.1 Echinostoma caproni | reverse complement strand
CTTATCGCAATCATCTATTATCTTAAAACAAACTCAAACCATGAAATGTCCTATGACGCACTTGGATGCATAACCAGGAATGAACCGTTTTCCAGAATGAACCCTTTAAAATGACTTGGAGTAGGTAACAAATCAAAATGTCATATGGTTTACATATGTGCAGTCGGTCTTCAAAATCCAAGATATTTTTCCAGATTCAGACAGTTCTAATTTCTGGAACTAATTATATCTCAAATTTGGTTACATGGTTTGTCCTATTTTACTCCACTTCTCTTCGGTCACATTTATCTCGCCTGAACTAATTGCTGATTGCTGGTTGAATCAATGTTCATTTCGATGCTAACATGGCCTACCCATGACCGGTCATCTTGTGTAATACTTGGCCGTGAAAAATGGGCGATCCTCTCATCCGTCGCATAATGATCTGTTTCTTCCCTACGTCCGAGTTTTTGACACTATTCATCTCACTATAATTTCCGCAACAGTCCTCCAGTATCGGTTTCTGGCAAGAAAATGAAAAACTGAGTGAGAGAGTGTGTTGCCAATGAATATATTTAATTCATAATTCAACATGCGTTTGCAAACATTTCTCGGGTTTTGACGCTAGGTTTTGTGTTTCTTTTCTCACCACAGTAAACGATTGGCAGTACGGCAAATTTGGATAAAATATAAGCAAGCAAAAACCACATCGAATGCAAGGACAAAAGTAAATTTCTATATACAAAACATTCGCAAGTGATCTGTCACAAACTAATGGGCCCGAATTCGATGTCGGTCTTCGGGTATCTCACTTATCGAAATGTCATTGAATCTCGGTTTACTTTTGTGTGGGGATCGGATGAACTCTGAACGAATGAGACTCGCACAAGCATAAAAATAAATGGGCTTAAGGGACTGTGGATTCACATTAAGTAAGAGATGAATACCTTGACCCATGTAAGCATGCAACCAATTTTTGGTCCATAACCGTGCACCACGATGCCAAGAAACTAACCCAAAGGTTTGGGGGTTGAAGTAACAGCAAGAACACCCAGACATTGAGTCGAATTAATCAAGAAAAGCTGTACACTACTCTCGACTGCCTTTCCAACAATAATTTAAGCACTTGTACGACACAATCTTCCTAGTATCAATTTCATGCATTTGTCGACCCAGTAAACCCAGTAAACTAATGAAAAGCCAAACGGATCGGGAAAACAATGGAATTCTATCAATAAGTTTTGTGTAATCATAGTCAAATCATTGTAATCTTGGGAGCAATCTTGAGTCTTTAAACGTTTAGAAAGGCATGAGCGTTCTGGCCACCTTGTCGCATGGGAGATCGTGTGTTCAAATCCCGCTAGAAGCGCTTGGCTTCCCCCATTCTCAATGACGGCCCTTTGATTGGCCGCATCTCCATTCATGAAAATTATATTAGTGAATATGCGATAAACAAAGACATTTTTATATATAAAAAATAAAAAATAAACGAAATGAACTGAATGGGCGAGTTGAGGATCAATCATGAGGAATGTAAAGAGTGAAAATGGGTACACGCAAACATGTCATTGATTATTGGGCTTGTGTTTGCAAACGTATCGGTCAAAGTGCTCTTCCTTTCAGATGATCGATGCAAATGTAGAATGAAGTAGTAAACTTGCGATTAGAGCTCAACTTCTGATTCACGTGTATTAATGTTCTGTTGAAATTTAAAACATTTTATGAAATCATCCTCTGTCGGGCTTTGGGAGAAATCACGTGCATTCTTGTGTATGCTCTCACTATATAATAACTGCATTGTTTTCAAAAAATCATCCATGGATTGAGTTAAATCTTGTGGTATTCACTACCGTTTGAGAATATGAGACAAATTTAACAGGGAACTAAATAGTACAATCTTTATGGTGTACTGTGAATTTCAGTAATGCATTACCGAAACAACAGTAACGATTGAGTAACCTGGTTTTGGTTCACCCATGGTCTGAATCACAATATGAAAACACTGACTAAAGGCACCATGTTATTAAATGTTTTCCTTCGGTTTAGTCAGGCTTCGTGGTTGATTAAAAAAATAACAGATTTTTTCGTTGAAAGCTCCAGTTTATATGTAAGAAGTGTTGTTGATGGACCTTAAAAATGTGTCTTCCCATAAGTTGATTACTATGGACTAATACTCGTTGCTTCTGCAATAAAACGGACAACAGACAACTGTTTTGAGGAAAACGTCGAGTGCGTCTTCCCCTTCGAGATATATTTACCTAAATTACCGTGAAAAGGTTTCTTTAGTTGATGGATTTTTTATTCTTTTGGGAAGCTCTATTTTTCTATGTAAATGACGACATGCAGAGAAACAGATGCATTGGGAAAAGGTATTTCGTCCATTGGGATGTCGTAAACCATTTGGTGAATTGTGAATGCAAGGAGTTTCAGGGAATCGGCAGATTTATCATTTTATTTCCATTCATTTTCAGCCTATCATTTTTCCAATCACCCTTGGAATGAGAATATCAGATGTTCTTAGTTGACTCCAGTACGGAAATGGACAGTACTGAATGGTTCGCAGGATTTCTCAAGTTATATAGGGGTGTGAAAGCGAGAACCTTTTATAAGACATAAGGAAGCAAAGAAATGGTGTTATCTGATGGGTCAATCAGATTAATTTTGCGAACTTGATCTCAGGGAGTTAACAAAACACGTATAAATACAGAGTGAATACCCATTGGGTCTTTTCTGTCTATTGCTCCACCCGTTCTATCCGCTCCGTATTTTGTTATTTCTGTAAGTTTGCTCACTCTTACTTTGTGCTCATTAACAAAGCCGGTGATTTAATCAAAGATAATGGATTCGGCTTTGCTGTGCTATATCTCATCAATCCGATACACAGTTCTGGACATAACACAGAATATCTTTCTTTATTCGGGAACGGCATTTATGTGTTACTATGCTGGAAATGTGATGTGTCACGTGGTCAGTAATCCATCTTCGTCTCCTGGGGAATGGGATGAAATATATTTGGGTTGAAATGATGAACTCATTAAATGCTCGCAGAATTTTATGTAATCGTGTAAGGACCAGTGGGCAATTAGTTGTTTCGTTGGTTGACTCAGGTGCGGGGGTTCATCAAGTTGATCGCTCCGTCGGTTGGACTTTGATGCATGATTCTTTGAGAAAAGTAGAATCTCATGTGGGTAATGGAGGATTTGGTTAAGTTTCAAATGACAATTCGTCGTGTATATAGCAAATGAAGCGTGAACTGAAAAGCTCGGAAGCACTGGGCAGCTGTTTCGACCTGGTTGGGTCTCATCAGCAGTGCGAATCCATCGACCCGACTGGGGACCGAACCCGGGACTTCATGGGCAGAACGCAAGCGTGCTACCCACCACTAAGTAGGATCTGCTCAAAATACTATGATATACAGGTGTTGACCAAACTCGTGCAACATCATCCCCATTTTGAAAATCCATTTCTACTTGGTCAACACCTGTATTTGTTTTCAATCAAGCCAGATGAGCACAGTTTTATCGACTACGCATAAATCCCATGAAAAGCAAAGCTTATTGGTGACTACTCCGGACAAATTTCGCGAATTTTGCATACTGGTTACTGGTATTACTCAAACTTGAGCAACACCCCGATGTCCACCACATTTCTTCTTCCCAACGCTTAGTTTTCCTAGCCTCATTTACAGGATCGAATATAATATTACCCAACATCAGACGCAACATACTCGTAATAATATCAACCTATTTTTGGTTTCTATCAGTTGAATGGCAATAAAATGTACGATTTCCCGATTTCGACAATGGTTGCTGGGGCATCAGTTGTGAAATAACAAAGTTACAGTAAAAACTCAACTAGAATTTATTCATCAAAATGACTCATTAACCTCAAACAGGTAATGCATTTTCTTCTGGTTCGTATTCTATTTGCCCTTGTTCGGTTTTGAATTATGGAGGCGTGGCTTTGGCATGGAGCCCACCAATTTGTTTATCCAACAGAATTTGCCACTTTCCCTTAATACCTTAAGGTCAACTTTCGAAGGTCAACTTGTATGGCTCTTGGGTTATATTTCCAGTTCTTCTAATATTGGGGATAATGCGAATGTAATTGGTAACCAAATAATTTACCAGTTTATTTAGGCTAGAATATTTTCATTAATTGGCTTATTGTCTGTGCATTGAATAAAACGAGATAAGCAATTTAGAATAAGTGTGATCAGTTTCATAATGAAACAGGAACCATTCGTTAACGAGAATGAATTTCCTTGAAGCTTTGTATAAAATATTCTGCAAGTCTAAGCCGTAACATCTGAACTATTACAAGTTTTATCGTGACACTCAAGGTCGTGCAAATTCAAACGCTGATAGAAGAGAGCGAACGTGATGTTGGAGATAAAATCAGAAATATAACGGTACCGATCCTTGTGGATGGTCATCGTAAGCAAATCTATGCACTTATCCTTAAGATCAACTTGTTAGCATGCATCAGAAAACTGAATTTTAGGGAGTATTTCACCATCCTTCAGTATGACAAACAAATAATCCCAAACAGCCAATGGCTACTGATGTGTCTCGAGGAATGGCATTTATCAATATATATTTTACCTCTAGATATTTAAAAACACTAATCTCTTGTGTGTTGAGTTCTATTACTCTCTCGTGGTCTTATCTGACGGAAAGGATGGAAAATAGTACTGTCGGATATCCTAGGTGTTAAAAAATTGCGGAAAATTAACCTGGTTCTAAAAAATTGATTTGTAACCCTGAAGCATACTCTTAAGTGGAAGCAACTGGTGGAACGATTACCCTTCAGATTTAGCGTATCATGTTTGGATTTGCCCATGATACTCTACATTGATTCAACCATTTGCATAAGTTGTTGACCGTCGACCGTGTAGCTCAGGGATATAAGTTTGAGGTCTCATTCCGAAGATTTACGGTGAAAGTCATGGCAGGGACACAAAAGGTCTCAAACAGAACGAAACAGCTGTTCAGTATTCTTCATCGGGCATCACAAATATTTCCACCGCGTTCAATTCACCCTTCAGACTTCATATAAAGTAATAAGTTAATCCTCTGATTGATAAACTCCGAAAACGTACCTGGTGCGGATCCATTAGCTCATTTGGGTTTCAATCGCACACCTCTAACAATAATTGTGTTAAAAACAGCTCACACATAGGTTAGAACTGAAAATTAGCAGATATTAATTAGAACATATACAAAAAAATTGCAGTAATTTATGAGCATTCGTTGGGCATTCGGTTCATGATAATTTCACAACTGCTGCTTTATTCGTTGAAGCTGTTGAGCCAGTAGCTGACTGCAAGTTAAGACAACGATATCTTTGACCCAAATGCAATTAACCACATTTTTCTGCTATTAAATTCACACTTACCAGAATATTCAACAATGGTACAAAGAAACAAGGAAGTAATTAAAAGTATTCCACCTCAATAATGAAATCAAACTGAAATTGATTCACTTTCTAACAAAATCACAGTATTTTTTGATAATTCCCGAAGTGATTATTATCTTTTACACAATACCCATGGCTACAACTTGTCACATACCGCTTCTCCTTTTATTACTCAGTTTTGTCGCATCGGTTTTTTTCCTTGTTGTTGTTATTGTTGTTGTTGTTGTTGTTGTTATTCTCGTTCGATCAACCCCTTGAATATTTCATAGCCTGTTTGCATCTGTGCGATCCTTATAGTTTAGCGGATAAAACTAGTGGTGATAAGAATGAGTTACATCTATCCATGAGTCTACAAAGGATGGTAAATTAGGGCTTCATATGTTAATAATCTAAAGTAGGTAAGTCATTCGGCCCACGGGTGTCTGAATATTGATCAATGACTTTCTTTTACGTGAGGAATACATGCCTCCACAGAGGAATTCACGAAGAATCCGGGAAACGCACCACAAGTTCTCATCCGCGGTGTTACTCATTTAGAAAGCGACAATCCCTAACAATCAGGATGACTTAACAACTGAATCCGAGAACTCATAAATGGTTTCAAGGTCATCGCTTCCAAAATAACAAATGACAAATGAATCTGTCGAATATTTGGTCTTGGTTGCATTAAAGAGTGACTGATTTAGTGAAAATAACAGGCCTCAAGGATCCATGGGCAAACAATTGAGCCTCGATAACTGCCTGTCGTCGCAGATTTCGATGAAAATGGCAAGCAATAAGGAACCATTCCAACTAACGAATAGATGAATAAGCAACTGGGAAAGGAAATATTTTTTCAAATTATACAAAAATCACAACAAACCCATCCGGATCAAGAGCCAGAATAAGAAATGTTTTCGGTAGTTTGGTTCCCATGCCATTATAATCGAAATTCTTTGAAAAGTCAACGGTTCTTCAGCTGGTCTTAATACAAGTTGTTTAAGGTTTGAGAACACCCCAGGTCTTCATGTGTTATGTGCTTCATCACTTATCGTGTTTGCAATTAGGGTCACTTAACGAAGAACCTAAGATTTTAACAATATCCTGAATAGTTTAATCAAGGTAACTGTTATTATCATGATAGGCAGAACATTAAAAGCAACCAGGATACAAAATCTCTAGTGAGACGAATCCACTTTCTTCGGAACGCATCGGCAAAACTGCAACGGGGAAACATAAAGTGAAGTAATAAATGCCTTTAGAGCTTCTCCTGACCTAGTGCAGTATCCACCGTTCTGCCAAAAAACTGAATTATTCGTTTTGGAATTATTACCACTCTATGGTCATTGTGATGACTACAACCCTCCACTCGACTCCACTTGAAAATTTTTCAAGATGAATTTAACCTACCACACAGCGGTAAAATGCATAGTTAGGTGGTAAGGCAAATGACTGCTATTCGTACAAAGCGCCTTCGGATAATTTCCACTTATTGGAAGCTAGTAGGAATACAATACGAAAATATCCTTTTTTTTGCATGTGGTCGGTGGTGTGTCTCTGATGAAGCTATTAAATTTTAACCGAAAAAATGACAAAGAAATTATACCACGACGAATACTTTTGGAGAAGCAGAACGTTTTGCGCTACAAACAGACAAGCGAACTTGATAACATCTGTTACCGTTAGATAAATAAACGTACCCTGAATTCATTCCAGGTATTACTTCTTCTGGACATTTGTATGAGAAAATGCCATGCTCAAACACTAAGGAGATTTCACTACCCGGCCGATACGCGGATGATAAATTTTGCATGAGTAATAAGTTGACCTGAAATGTATCGGCAGAGAATCACATCTCCTTTTAACGACGGAATAATTTTTCAAATAAGCCTGAAGAGGAAGCTTCCCCATTGTCTCCTCACTTACTTCTGACGGTTCAATTCAGAGCGAAAAGTATCGGAATAATACCTGGAATAGTAAGCATATGCATTTTCATCTTTCATTGCACCTTGAATTTTATCTTAATTTCATACAATGATTTCAGTGCTAGATTAGCCGAAATGTACGTAAGATACTAAAGAGGCATACAGTTATTGACCAAACTCGTGTAACTTTTATCACATTTCTTCCTCCCAACGCTTAGTGCTTCGAGCCTCATTCACGCGATTGCATGTGATCTTGCCCCACATCAGGCGCAACATATCCGTAAAAATGTCTACTTTTGTTTTTACTTCTGTTGATGGAATGACATCAAAGCGTACGATTTATCTACTTCGACGACAGTTACTAGTGCATCAGTTGTAAGATAACAAAGCCTCAGTAAAGAAGAATCATTGGAATTTACTCATCAATGTCACTCACAGGCTTTATACAGGTACTTTACTTTCAACTTGTCAACGTTCTTTTTGTCTTTGTTTTGTTCTTCCATCGAGTGCACCAAGTTGACCACCAAGCAGAATTTGTCGGTTTCCTCTGATAGATACGGCACCCTAACCACTTACGATTACTGTTGAGGTGGCTAACTTATTCTTGTTTCTTACACTAGAGAAAGTTTCCGTCTGCATTCAAATTCCGATTATTGGGCAGCGATTAGAGCAATTGGACTTTGGTCTTGAACCATCCCGAATATGCATATGAAAAAATATTTAATGACGTCTAAATGTTTTCTACTACCAACTTCGAAGGAGAAGATATATTAGACTTCATCTGGGGAAAATATGACTTCCACGAATACATTTTGATGGTGACAGTTATCCAACATCCGCCTCATCAGTGCAACGAACTTTGCGGTATCCAGAAAGGTATGTACAGCAGACCAACAACAAGGTGCCCAGTATTTGCTTCCCGTCTAACTCATTGGGCGGGATGAATAGTTACTTCTTTTGACATGCGAAGCGAAATTTATTGTAAATCTAGGTCAACAGGTCAGCTTCCTCTAACTGTTGTATTGATCGTTTAACACCGGTCAGATGAACCCAAGGCTAAACGGGCTGGCGAAACAATTTGAATTTTGTGGTAAATTCAACATCCTTTGATGGGATTTGAATAACGGCATCATATCAGGTGGCATCAGCTATAGTTCAAATTCAGCCATTTTTTTCCAAATGGGTTATGCCCCGTTGGTTGCGTGCAACGTTTATCATCTGCAATCAAATTAAAGGATCTTCTTGCTTCGATATGATCGGTTTCCTTCCTTGTTCATTTCTTGATAGAGAAATTCCTTTGATTATATAGTAAATTGGGCTTATTTTCACATGGAAGCACTAGCTCATTCAAGGAATGGAGTCTTTGGATTTATGTGCCTCTCGCATAATTTGCCTCTCGAATTCAAGTATATGCTAAAAGTTTTCAATGTTTCATCCGTTTTGGGCATGACGACACCACAGGAGGCTTATTCAACGAGCCGCACATCTCAAGGTCGACTTTCGAAGGTCTGTTGCTCAGAATTCATTTATAGTTCTTTCAGGAAGAGAGACGATTCTTGAGTCGTTCATAGTTACATAATTTATCAATTTATTTAAGCTTATTTACTCAGTACCGAATGAAACGAGAGCAGCTATTTAGAATACCTATGTTAAACATAGTAAATACCCTCATGAAACAGTAACCATTTATTAGAAAAAATGAACTTCCAACCCAACTTGTATAAAGTACTTTTAATTTTCAGTTGTAAATTACGAAGTACTACCAATTTCATCGTGTCACTCAAGGTTGCATAAACTCAAACCGTGATGAAGGAGAGCCAAGAATATTGCACTGATGGATAACGTTAGAAATAAACACAACTTCCGCATAGCCATCAATGTACAAGTGTGATATTAGAAAGTGAAGTATGTTTCCAAAATTATACCCCTGTTGCTCGAGTTAAATCAAAACCTGTAGTTGTTAGACACCTATCAGATTGGTTATTACTAAATAAAGAATATCAGCAGAAACTTGCTGGAACAACCAACTCAACAAAAAACTAAAAGAAAAGAATGATTCCCGCATCTGACTACCTTCCAAGGAGGATTCCCCAGAAGACACGTGTTATGCACACCAAAGATGCTCAAACAAAGATACACTAACTATTTAGAACCCTTCCCTGCACTTCTATCACCTCGAGTGTATCTTTAGTGCTTCCAAAGTCACGGTCTGCCTTATGCACTCATTAGGGCGAATTTTCAACGTATTTGACAAGCTACATTGGAGCAAACTTGTACATAAAGCGGTAATAAATAAAAGATAATTGGATAAAAGGAAAACTCACGCGATAGGCGTGGGTCACCGATAAAAGTTGTCCGATTTTCTTAGTTACGAACAAGATAAATGTTGATACTGATTCGGTATGTAGTGATACACGCAGGTAGAAGCCTCAACTTGGAAATTATACATGGGTAAAGCACCCCTACTGAGATGGACCTTGCGAGACTGTTCTTCATTCAATCGTACGCGAATGGGGAATTGATCACGAATCGGAATGCTTGCACTCGATGAGAGTAACCAAAACAGCCTTGGGAATGGCCCTTCAATGGAAATAAGTTTTACACTCTAAAAAAGTTTGAGATCTACAAAAGAGGATGAATTTTTTCTCCTTATGAGCAGAAACATTATTGAGGAAAAGTACAACCAGTGTGGAAGAATACCGGCTGTTACGAATTGAAGAATTACATTTAGAGGAATGCCAAGATATTTAAGCCTGAAATCTAATATCAATATTTTCAACAGGATTGAACCAAAAATGCTTGTGTGGCAAAGTAACTCCAAGATATTTACACGACCAGCCTTGGGAATGACAGAATAGCTATCAGCAAGTTTCGGATAGATGTTAGCAACAGTCCGATAGTAGGTGCCTCATTTTAGACCAAAAGAAACGTCCAAAAATTTGTCGAAATCGACCATTGGGGATCACAATAACTAGAAATTTGGCTTAGACAGCAATGGGGCTAGCATAAACTGTCAAAATCAGGGAAATTCAATTCCTACGTCATCAACATGCCTGCAGACGACAATGTTTTGAGGTGGGGTGAAGCGAGATTGTTTAGGTGCAGATAAATGGAATAAAGACAAAATAGTCACCGTAAAATCCCGAGTGAGGCAGATTTACCACTTCTAAAAATGAATTGAGTCCTATGTGCGAAGTAATTGAGAAGGACATTCAGGTCTCAGGTGGCAAACCGAAAGACGCTGAATGACAATGCCACGGTAATGCGATCCAAAAGCAATGGCATAATAAAGGAAAATGAACGAACGATGGCGGACCCTTTATCCAAGGAAGATGAACACTGATGAAAAAAGTGAACCACTGCAACAGTGGAAGAGAGAGGAGGTATATATGCAAGTTGAAAAGGGGTCTGAGTGACAGACAAAGGGTTTTCCCCGAGTAGTTTACAAAGAGGCATAAATTTTGCATCGAGTTGGGTGGAAAATGCTAAGGTTGGTACGAAAGAGACTTAAAAATAATAAGATAAGCGTTACTCACGCATGAGGAGTAGTCTGAAGTTGTCATAATCTGTGGGGGGGGGAGTATCAACAAACAAGAAAACACCGGAGGCAGGCATTTAGGGCGCATTGTAATTATCATCCGATAACATGTGTTGAATCTGACTGAGGATACATGGATAACATGAAACAAAATGCGATCAATCTTCGCAGTAATAAACATACAATATAGGTCAGTGCTTCAGTAGCATCTTATAGCGACTTAAGTTTCAAACGTTCACATTTCAATTGCCTTTGAAAATATAGAATCTTTCAAGTTGAACTGCATCATCTATAACGTCCTGAACTAGCCAACTCTTTGTCTTGCATTCCTTTGAAAAAGGAGGTTATTGGTGTTATTGGTTTTCGCGTTATCTGGCTAAAGCGTCGTACAGATGGTTCTATCCAGAGATCGATCTATAGAAAACCGATTTAGAACGACCAGTATCTCCAGTTCAGAAGTTTTGTGCCACTCAAACGAACAGGGTGGTGAAAATATGAACTGATGACACCAAAACTGCGGAACTATCATTCATTCTTGATGTTTTTCTACAAAATGGCTATCGAGAACGTTTCATCGGTAACGTTTTATGAGATAACCGTCCGAGGGAAAAACTTCTGAAAGCAGATAAGAAACCAGTATACATCTCACTCCCATCCAAAGGTAATACAATCGCGGAGTTGGTAAGCCGAAAACTAGGAACTGTGGTGGGGAATACTTTTAATGTCTCAACATTACGTGTCGTATTCACGTCCAGACCAATCTTGTGTTTGAAACTTAAAGACAGGATTCCTGCTTCTGCAGGCTCATTTTGTGTGAACCTGTTTACGTGTTCCTATGGAGCAACGCGTATCGGCCGCAGGAGTAGGGGCTTATCTACACGCGTTCGGGAACATCATCCGATCTGGCTGTACACCGGTGTGGTTAAAACTATTACAAGTGTTATCGTTTCACATTTTGTCGAGTCCGATCACATAGTGAGTGTGACTGAAGCATTTCGGCCACTCTACCGTGTTCGGAGTGACATATCAAAACCGATTAAAAACCGCATCCTGGCCACCGCAGATAATGATCCCCCCCCCCGTGTGCGCCCAAAAACAATTTGTGAAGTCACTCAATGTATCATGGCCCCCCACCTTCCATCTGTATCCTCCTCCCCCTCTCAATCGCACCCGAAATCACACAAGTAACATGGACCAAGCGTAAGTTCCGATGGTAGGGTCAGCCATATCCGGTTTGTGAAAGTGAGACACCAACAGCAACAATGTCTGTTTGAATGATCATTAATTTTGTTTCCCTTTCCTGTACAAAATTATGTGATATATAATGTGACGCATTAGCCAGCTGATGATTCCCCGAAAATAAGCTTGTTCGCTAAACTGCGTTTTCATTCAATGTGCCGTTAGTATATTCCGTATATTCTGGAAATTAAAACAAGTCAATGACTCTATCGTACTAGGTGATCTTAACAAATATGTTAAGCTTCGTACGAAATTGGCAGTGGCGAAAATTTGCGTTGAGTTCATCACGGAATGCATGGAAAAAATCCTAGTTTCCCTACATGTATTTTAAAAATCTGAGAAGGAATCGAATCTGTATCACACACCATACCCTCAACCGAAAGCTCTTAATGAAAAGGACAGAGCGGTGGGTCATATCGATGAACTACGTAGAAAATTTGCCAAATTCACTCACGTTTTTTATTCAGTCGCTCGAGGAATGTAATCTTTTTGAGTCATTCCTGGTATTCTTGGCGAGGAAACAAACCGAACGAAAGCCTAATATTCTAAGAAAGCGACTGGGTCCTGCGAAACCCATCAGTGAGTTCGCAACCAATCCTGAAAGATATGTGCAAAATTTTTCCTCCTTGAAGTTAGACAAATTGTTGGTAGAAGCTCTATCTCCAGGACTTCAAATGTGTTCTCCATTTGGGAGACTTCTTCATCGCAAAATGTGGCTCAGCTGAAATACACACTAGTGAATACATGCTATTATCTTCTCGGTAGCAAACCGATGATCAAAGATCTAGTGACACAAAATTACCGAGAACGGTAATAATAGTAATAATAATGTGATTCTGTTCAGACCAGACAAGGATACGAGAGTTGTCCTATTGAACAGATCATACTACGTGTCCAAGATGAATAACATATTCTGTGAGAACGCGAAGTTCAGAAAAGTGACTGAAGAAAAGAATAAAACGGAACAGATAGAGGTGAAACTGTCAAAGATAATCGGAATTCTAAAGCCTAAGGGTAATATAGATGTACATACGTTCGAACTAATCCGAACGATTGGAACGACAAACCCAAGGTTTTATGGTTTACCAAAAAGTGCACGAAGATGAAATACACCTCAGGTCAATTTTAGACATGTATAGTTCCCCATATAATGCAAAAGCTAAATGGTTTGTGACAATGTTGAATCCCTTGAGGTCCATCCTTGCAACTTATACTTTAGCGGACTCTCCGGCTGTGAGATCACACGATAATAAAATCCTAATCATAACTTGGGTAGATTCGTGTGATTCTGTGGATTTTATGCGGAACCAATACGATAATGATGATAAGGCACAATGCAGTATGTTTGGGATAATCTATTGATGAGTCTGGGTGAGCATTGCAGATGAGTTTAACGCAGTTCCTTCTGGCCAATATAAGGCTTTAAATGTATCTAAGCGGTTCTTTTTACCAAATACAGTGATGGGTTAGACTAGTTACTCAAAACAAAAAGATCGATAGAATATTGATTAAATCAGATCACTGTTTAATGAAATGAACCCGATTGTTTACCGGATATTCAAACGAATTTCATTCAAAATTCTATGAGAGCGAAACTTAATATATTCACAAAGAAGATAATGCGGTGTGGATCAATTCGTTGCCTTCCCAACAGTCACCATAAGACGAATAACTAGCAGTAATGTGAAGCGATCAGGAGTACTTTGTCAACAAAAACTCCGATGGTGATTGCACAAGCTTCAATTCAGTGATCTTTCCTTCTTACATTGTTTATATCAAACAAACTGAGCAATGTATTTGCGGACTCTTTTCTTATTGAGAAGCGGTTGAATTATCTCTAGAATGTAAACGACAGATAACTACTTCTTGACAAGGCCTGGAAAAGGGTATTTGACATGTGTAAATCAGATCGAGAAAAGATTTTCTAATTCACGAAAACCGACTTATTATTTTACTGTACTGCTTGATAATGATGATCTGATTTCACCGTTTTATGTTTCCGTAATGGTCCTGAAGTCCTGAAGTTAGTATTTTTTTCTTTGTCTAATGCCACATAAAAATACTCGTGAACTGACAACAGTACAACTAAATGCTTCATTGCGTTTTCATTGTCTCCTGTGTTCGTGATATTCTTGAAACTAATTCTTTTCGCAATGCAGATAAGATTTACGCTAGGTCTTTCCGCCTGGATGGTTTTGGTGAATATTTCGCCCTAAAACCTTAGGCTATGGAAGACTTCGTAGTTTTTCCAAACATTGGAAAGGAGTCACTTCACGATCCCGGTGGATCCTCGTACACAGGAAACCACTGGACGATCGTTTATGGGAGAATATTTCTTCATCGAAAATTCTTCTGTTTTGTTTGATTTGAGAAGGGCTAATGACGATGAGATCGTTGCGATACCAGTTTCAAGTGACATTATCTGGGAAACTTCGCAAGCGCAATCTCACAAGTGTTTGACCGTTTGAGTGAGTCAGCGGGCTAGCCTATACAGACTAACTGCAACCAGCTTGCTAGGCCATAAATGGCTTTTGTTTTCTCCGCTCTAGTTACGAGCCCCACTTGGAAACTTAACATTAATCCTGAAGTGATAAAATCCTGTAGAGGAAGGCACGTGAAATTGGCACATTGCATACACATACAGACAGTAACAACAATGTCTGTCGGTTTCATACATCTGTCAATAAGACACGATCAGGTGGAAACGCAGGCAAGAAGACGTTTTTATTTACGGTGGGTGTGAGAAGGTGGCTAATTTAAGAACTACTGGTTTAGTTTCATTCTGTTGGACCAATTCCAGAGTGAGTTATTCGAAAGACAAAAGGAAAAGTGGTAAAAGTTTGCCACAAGACTCGATTGTTTCATGTAGACCATATTCTGAATGTAATGATTTCCAACCGACCATTCTTGAATAAAAAACCGAAGCCAGCATCAACTGGCAGTAAGGTAGTAACGGCAGCAACACATTTTAACTCATCTTAACGCTACTGTTCTTCGTTACAATTTGTTGTTACAGAAAGCACTTTTCGGGCTGGTAGACTCTACAGGCTCTGTGATGTCTGGTGCTAACGTACATTTGGCATGGCTCTCAAAGCGGAATAACAGACTTTCCGATGATAGATCCTATAAACAGCAGAAAGCTCGATATGATAGTGAATGTTAATAGCATTATGTGGTATAACTCACATTATGTGAGTCGTATGTTTAAGGCCTGTATGAGCAGCAGTCGCAGATTCTCCTGATATTAGACAGTAAACAAGCTGTCACACAGTGGATTAGTAGATTCACTATACTAGCAAAAGG
>UZAN01040886.1:30659-50726 GCA_900618425.1 Echinostoma caproni | reverse complement strand
AGCAAAAGGTTATACGATCAGAATGTGGAAGTGTTTGACCACTGATCCAGAGTCTGTCAAGAGACTTTAAATTATTGATTCAGCTTACATGTTTCACTCCATACAACCGGTTTGACCCTCTATTCATGTCGTTCTTGCGATAAAGAATTCATTAGTATTGCCCTACACTTGTGAATTCATAACACTGTTTGGGGACTAGTGTTATGGACGATAAAATTTCAGTTAATAGAATAAGCCTCTGTCTATGGACTGTCGAATAACTTGGCAATAAATATATTGGCTAGATATTGACCGGTTAGATCTATGAAGTAATTTTTCAGGTAAATAACTTTCAATTGCATACTATTTGAATCAGAACATTTTAAATTCAATGTTATGCAGGTTTTGTCCTACCACATACACAGTTTTCAGACCCGATATAAAGGGGCATCATAAACGTTTTTAAACTTGTATGCCATCAATGATGTTCTTAGATTCAGAAGAACATTCAGGAGCCAAATTATCCAGCACCGTTACCAGAGATGGAAGCCTATTCATTCTACACTGAAGTTTTTTCAAGTTATTATAATTCTGGTTCGAAGTTCCGGGAAGTTGAAATGCACAGAGGTTAGATCAATTTGTCATCGTTGATTTGTGGTGCGTGCCATTGATTCAACTGACCAATCATCGGAGTTGATGTTCCCTTAGTTCATCCAAACAACCACTAAAATGGTGTTTCGCTCCAATAAAAGCTCATCAGTAAAACATATCCACGAACGCAATCGGGTTTAATAATCTAGATGTTTCACAACGCTTTCAACCAGTTTACACTGAGATAGATGTGACTTACCGAATACAGTTTATCCATCTGTCTCCCTTAATTGCACTTAGATAGTTCATTTGGTTCATTAACTTCGAAGGGATACATACCATACATGCTACCTCAGAGTTCAAGCCGTGAAGCAACTCAGCTGTGAATACAACTTTAATTACAAGAGCCTAATTTAGCCACCTAAGGTCGATTTTATTTCAATTCTGTTACTTTTGACCGATCGATGTATTGTAACATCACATAAAGGGTATTTCACCGGGTATTAACTTACTCTTGAAGAAAAATAACTTTGCTCAGTGGTACAGTTCGTGCATTATTCTTGGTACTTTTACCTACCTGGCTACATGTTGGATTACATAAGCGCATACAGCACTCCGCTACTTAGGTTGAAAACGGCTGACTACTTCTATTTTGGCCGTATTGGTGACCGCCTCTGATTGATGCTTATCCAAACCATGGGAGGAAATACTCAGAAAGTAACGGAGTTCATTTCTAACAAAGCCCATGTACTTTTCACGACGCTAGATATCAATTGTTGGAAGAAAGATATCTCTGTTTGTGTGAATGATTATGTGATTTTTGTGGTTAAGTCTACACTCGTTGTGTTGCTGCCGTGAGTTTAGTGAAAACAGTTATGAACCCTTCAACAAAGTACTAATTGTATCGGCTAATCTACACCTAAAAAATGTTCCTTAGACGTAGATGGAGCCTATGTCTCTTTGCTCTTTCCAATACAATCTGTCCAATTACGATGCATAAATCGTCATTATGAGTTTATTCAAAATTTTAGGATAACTCTGATTGATATTTTACATTCACATCAAGCCAATATTATAGAGAGCCTATGGGGCAGGTGTCAAACTACCATTTCAATTCACTTTTATGAAATTAATCATTAACTGTGGGATACCGTCGAACCACCCCAGTTGTTGCTTTTCTAAAACAGTCGAACTTTCAAAAACACAAAATTCACAGGTTCGCCAGAAACTGAGTTATTTTTCAGAAACTTTTACTCCTGTGTGGTAGGTCTTTAAAACTTGAATGTCATCTAATTTGATTCCAAAGCGTCACCACGAAAAGAATCATTGTTGCTTTTAGGTTCCCGATTAGGCACAAATTACAATGTTGCCATTCATCTTAGATTGATTTTCAGTTTAGCTCATAAATCATGTTTGTTTTATCTGAATGAATTTGCTATCTTAACCTCAGGTATTTTAGGTTCATCTCATGTTAATCTAAAGCTTAAGTAATTCTACAAATCCTGCAAAAATACTCTGAAAACTTCTTTCAAGGGGCGTCAATATGTTGGCAACGGATGCACAATGAACAACCCTAGGAAGTAAAAGCATGAAAAGAATCTGTTTCTTACGGAATTCGATTGATTAAACTATTTATTCTCGGTCGATCAATAGTTAGATAAACTTTCACCAGCCTAGCAGGCCGTATAATATTTCGGTGGCGCCAAGGCAATTACAGTGATCAATATCTAGTATGGCGGAATCATATTTTTCTCAGTCCAGTATACCAAGCAAAATACGATTTTCTACCATTCTGTTCAGTGAAAGTTATCGCAACATCACTTACTGCGTGTGTTATATGTTAGTGTAGACAATTGTAAGTCAAATTAATGACAGTCAGCGACAAATCATCAACTGCGATCGTTACAAAGCGTATAGCCAAAGCGAGATGAGCTCACAGTGCAAGCCGAAAAGGTGAACGGAAACCGGGTTAAAGAATAACGCTATGCAGCTCCCTTCAGAAGGAATTGAAGGAATTTAACGTGCCTACGTAGTACAGTTGCTAGAGAGTAAGCTAAAAACCAACTGGGTAGCGTGGATGCGTAAGCTTCCTCTCAGTGAGCTGACAAACTAAGTTAATTTTATCCTAAGTTCAAAAACCTGATCGTTTTTAGAAAATCAACATTCGCTGTCTTAATAGCACTACTTCACCTGCGCCTCGCTTCATGATCTTTTCCTTTTCGAGCCTCTAGTATCGTTTTCAAAAGGTCCTAGGCACCTCCTGTTTCTCCATCATGCATTACATTTGTACCTTCAATTCAAAACACTTCTACTCGTGTTTGCTCGGTCAATCCTTAATTTGATCTTTATACTTCCAATAGCGAATTTCACATTATTTGTGAATGAAGCGTCATATTCCATCTTAAAACTACTAGTCTCATATTCTTCATGGTTGTCTTAAGAGTCCTAATAGTTCTGCTTTATCTATAGGTGAGCAGGAGAAATACTTTGCGATCAGATTTCATTACCTATTTACGTAGTTTCAAAGGTCACACCTGCGATTACTGTTTAGTGAACTCCAAAAGGACCATAAACTTTCAGGTTGATGCGTTTTCAATTGTAATAAGCCTATCACAATTAAGCACCTTTCCGAACCGTGTCCCGGATTGTTCCTTTGGCGAGCTAATAACTTTCCGTCCTTCTGTTTCTCGAATTTATCCCTAACCTCCTCTTGTGTATCATCGGACCACTGACTTATCATTTTTAATTTCACATTCCTTTTAATCTCATATTTTTGCGGTTCACGTCTGGAACTTCCTGGCGTCCTCCTATCCATGGTGCAATTATGTTTTTTCTCTTGATCAGTTAACTTCAGCATAGAAAACTGTGGAGAATATAGTGTTTTCTATGTTTCTCGAATGATTTTTTCCTAATGAAGATCCTAATAAAAATTGTGATGTATTAGACTGATAATGAATTGCTTACTTATTTGCAACTGTTTCTCATACAAGGGACAATAAGCAAAATAATAAAATAAAACTGTTGCGTGATCTCTGGGTTGCTGGTCAAGCGGTCATCAAGAAGGTCTTCCGCTTTTCATATCTGTGGTTCGATCCCCTATATTGTCAACTGGTTCCCTGAATAAATGCTGGCCAGTGCAAACAAGAACAAAACACCGTTCCGTTCCTCGGTTTGGACATTACAACTTATCCAACAAATCCAAGTAATATTTGAAATAGCGCTACATTACCTCTGACAATTTTAATCAAAGTTTTCTTCATTTTGCATACGACGAGATTAATTGTACAATCACAATAAATCCGTAATCTTGTCTTTGTCCTCTAAGTGTATACATGAATTTCTTTGTGAGAAGGAGTTTGGGAGATATTTATTTATGGCCGTGTATCGTTAGGGGAAATTAGCTCTTTGGAACGATAACCTCTCCTGAGTAGCTTCAAACATTTGCGGAGTAGCTAAGTATGCATACCTGATATTACCTAGAAAAAATGAGTCAGGTGTTTCTATGACGGTCACACTCGATGAATCTCAATTTATAGGCAAACGAAGGCTAACAAACAGGTTTTTTATTCCAAAGGAAATGAACACATTGAAATACTTCCCAACTTAGGTCCAGGATGATCTTGGGAAGACTTTCGTCAGCTATGACATCTGATCATTCAGCTAACTTTTCCGGTTGTCTCACCACGTAGTGTAACAAACAAACAAAATCTTTCATCCATAAGTAATTTCATTTGAAGTATATGCACAGTTATCACAGTTATCATTCCATCTTATTCCTAAATGTCGAGGTCGGTTCAGAGATCAAATCAATTACTTTGGGTGGCACAATTCTTACTGGAAATCAGCTCAACTATACATATATATATATATATATATATATATATTCTTTGCAATCAAATATCAGGAAGATGAATTCTTGTAGTTGAAATTCATCGCGTATAGGAAAAAGGCAACAGTAAGCGAAAACCTGGAGAGAGCTGGACCACTGCTGCAAGCGTCTTGATCACCACTGGCAGCGTAAATCAGTCTCAATAAAAATGTTGCCCGGAACTACACCAGCTGATATTTGTTGCCCGAGCGGAGCTTCGCCTACATGAACAGCACATGAATGACCTGAAGAAAACGCAACTTTTCAAATGAATATGTTTAAACATGAGTACATGATTTGCATATCGGCAGTGATGTGCAGGCACACGTTCAAAAACGACCCCTCCGATGACAAAGTTGGACAGTTCAGTCCACTCGCTCAAGAACAGGTCCTCCGACCAATTGTGCAATGACCTTTGACCTCCTAGTGAAATGTCAGTCAGGAGCGTACGAAACACCAGCATCACTTTTGGAGTAGAGAAAGCCCGTAATCTATCTAGATTAGCGGTCAGCTCACAGAAAAGCTGAATTTGAATGAGCAAGCTAAATCAACATACATATCAACGTACACATCCATCGCAATTCAGAGAATCTGCATTAGGGTAGTCAGATTCGGGGAAGTGGTAACCATGGTGATTGATCTGTGTTCATTAAAATATCCGCATATTTTATGTAGACTTCAACAATCACTCAGCTTAACCGGCCGTGCATTGACCGTGTGTGTATGCGTATTTGCTTCGAGATGGCATGTCACAGTCGTTCCAACTTATCGTTTGAAGAAGATGGACGAACGGATCGAACACATGGCGAACAATGAATTTTTCTATTGAACAGATCCTGTGCATCTTCAGGAGTGAAAGGTTTGTGATGAATTCAAATGTGATGTTAAATTATCGTGTGCAGAAAATTCCATAAACATCACACCGCGCCTAAAATAACTCGTCTTTCATTTTATTTCACTTCACTTATTGAATATACAATGATACTGGAAGGGGGAAATGGCTAATCCAATAGTTGCCACAAAACACAAAATGGGGAAAGTCTGTTGGTGGTGGTTATATCCAAAAGCCCTCCGGAGCAATAATTCGGTGCACTTTACTACTTGACCTCTTGGAACCGATTTGAAATCTTATCCTGAGAAGAGTTCATTCGGACTGTTAGCAACAGCGTGAACCCATCGACCTCAGTTAATTGAGCATTTTACACGAAATTTGGTGAATAAAACTCGATGAATAATCCAATGCTTTTCACCAAGATACTAAAATCATTTGATTTGAATCTCATTATATTACCAACACTAATAATATCTTCCGAAGTCAGGAATGTACGTAAAAAAGACCAGTAGTTCCAAATAAATCGTCGCATATAAAGGTATTTAGTCCGTGTTATTTGTTACATTTTTCCGGAAGATTGACTAACTCACTATGTGAAAGAGTTTGAAAGCGTATGGTTAAATGACCGAACACCATCTGGTGGCGACATCTCCATTACTAACCATCTTGTGCGGAATAACCCCCAGGATCGTTCTGATGTGCAAAGTCGGGTGCGCAAGAATCGAGAAATCTATTCGTTAGCCCGGAATGATGGTGTGGATGAATAAAGTCAATGTATCAGGGTGTGTGTAAAGACGAATGCCAGATAAAATGCAAAGAAACAGATGGTTTGTAGTACACAGCTCGACCATAGTCAAATGAAGTAAGAAGGTGGTTGAAAACTGTGGAGAAATACATCACAGTGCCACTGGTGACAAGCCGTTAGGAGAATTTGTTTAAGAAACGTATCAATAATTAAGATGTACAGGTTACAGATAGACGTTCTGGACAAGATTTCTCAGAAATGGAGGTGTCATCTGGCTGAAATTCACAAAATTGGAGAAAATATGTTAAATTCCAAAAGCTTATAGTGCGATGATGCCACTCAAGGTGACCGAAACATACGAGTAATTCAAGAGGGTAGAAATATTCTATGAAGATGAAAGAAAGCGAATAACACATCACTGTATATTCAGATGTGTCTGGTTGAGTGAAAGGAGATGATAACCATTTTGCCGGCCAATGGGTCTGTGTTCAAATGAGTGAGTTTTCGAACGGTAGTCTAATTTGCCAGTACAGAAATAAGGTCAGACGGCGGAGTGATTCCGCGCACCAATTCTCACAGGTTTCTTGTTTTAAGGCTCGGGTGTGTCCAGTATTTCACCCCCAACCATTGAAACTCAAATATCCAAAGTGTCGTCTATGCCTATCAATATTAACATTGACGTTACTCAAAGTAAACACAGAGTCTTCCGTAGATAATTTTTCCTAATGTTTGCTTCCTTTTATTGAATACATAATGGTACAATTTTCTGGAAGATGGTGCGACCAATCAAAGGGCTACCATACAACATACAATGGAGAAATTGAGGTGGTGGTGCTGAAATTCCAACACATATCCTCCGGGGGTATCATTTGGTGACGTTACCACCGGGTTAGCAGACCGCCGTGACAATCCTTCGGACTTCAGCTTCACGCAAAATTCTCAGTTCATCCAGAAAATCATACACTCCCAAGTTGTCGAGGAAACCAGTTTGATTTCGACCAATTTACCTGCGGAAAGACTCAACTAGGTTGAGATGATCAAACCGTATGATTGCAAAGTTGTCACGCCGCGCAAAACTATCTATATTGTTCAACTGGTTACCACTATGCTTTCTTCTCATCCATTGTGCATATAAAAGTAGATTACGATTTACTCAATGGAGGACCATAGTTATTCATGAAATGTCAGTCACTAAAATGAAGTAAAATAAAGTAAGTGTCAAACTCGATGTAAACTGGGTGATGGATCGACGACATATGCAACGCAACCAAAACTATCCCGTTAGTACCTTGACAGACTTTTATAGAAAATACAATGAGAATACCTTAAATGAAGGTGCTGTGAGGTTTTCATTATTTTACCGCGATTATCTCTTAACTCTGTTCTATCATGACCTCTTCCAGTCTACCTGGATACGTTGTCCGTCCGTATTTTTCACCAAACGTTATTCATTTCAGATTCCATTGACAACATGTCCTAGACTCCTCGGCTTTGATTACGGTGTGGTTACATGGAAAAAATGTTACTATCTCAGTCTACAATCCTTATTTACAAACAGCGACGATGTAACTTAGTACCTTGACTTGCTTCATTGATTACATTTCCCCGAAAACTGCTCTCAACCAGATTCCTTAAACGTTATCCAATTATTTGTGTTCATTGAATTTTGCTAACTCGTTGTTCATTTTAACTTTTCGTTATGCGGAGTCAACGTTTTATCTATAATATTATTATTAACGTACCAATTTCTGCAGTCGATTGAAAGGGCAATGGTGGCCCGGTGGTACCGTTACGCAGTTATCACCTCGGAGGGTGTTAGAATCCCATCAACACCACCCGACTTCCCCCATTTAGTATTGTATGGCTGCCATCTGATTGGCCTCTTTCCCCTTCCCGAAAGTTTTATCCTTATATATACAATAAAAGAAAGTAAAAAAGCAAAAGGAAAGAAAAACATTGGGTTCCTATGTACTGTGAAAGTTATTTTCTTGTTAGGAGAAAGAAGAAAAAGAAAGAACTTGACATCACTATACCAACAAAGCAGACGAAACGTGACGGTCTGTTTTATACCACGTTAACCTAACGTGGATCTGCCGAAACTCGAACTGAAACGGTTACAATTGAATGCAATCGACTACATTCTATCCAGAGCCCCGAAATGAATGGGGTTTGAGTTGTCACATGCCACAGATTAGAGCGGGTCCATAAAAACCATGTCCAGCGGAAATGAACTGATTTCTTCAAAGACAGTATTTCTTGAGTGATTCAGCGAGCAACGTTGCAATAAATAGTGCGATAGGGTTTGACTGATTGTCCTCTCTTCGTCCTTGACAATTGAGTAAACGAGCGAATGAGCGGATTAAACGAGAATGAAAACGTATGCGATGAAGCTGAGTGACAACGGGGAAACCTAGCGTCGCAGACAGTGACTCCGAGGATTGGCGTACAAAATGTAATTTCGGTTAGCTAGCAAGTGAAACCAAACTTGATACCACTATTCAGTTGAAATACTGCTACTTCTTTCATCGTATCCTTGTACAGTTGACAAACATCTTGTCACGTGTCTTTCAGTACCAGAAATGTGGATGTACGTATATTGCATTTGGTTCAAAAGAAGCGGCGTTATTCGAGGAAACCCGGGCCCCAATGGAATTTACTCATTACGTTATTGAGGGCCTAAAGTGAGTTCACTCATGCAATGAGACATGCCGACATTCACGCCTGTGCAGATTTATCGATCACACATGACGTAATTCACTTCCTTATCCGGTCGACCGAGGTCAAATAACGCCGGGTCTGCTCATTCACTCACTGGATCAACGATCAAGGACATAATGGTCTTGGGCGAAAGGGGGACGAACCTTTCAAACACCATCCCGCTGAAACTTTCAACGTTGTAAATCAAGGGATAAAGGATAAAGGAGGTCCAATGTCTTATTTTGTATTCGTCTATCCAGTAATACGCTTCATGTTTACAATCCTTTGTTTTTTTTTTATTTTCCATCTCTATGAACGCATGAAATATCTCTTCTATTTTTTAAGATTTGTAGTCTGCAAACCCCTCTTCAAGAAGTAGACACCTCCAAAATTCGACAGTATTGCACATAAAATGTATGAATGGCCTCAGTCAAATTGCTTATTACTACCATTATTATCACTTACAAACTAGGGAAGCAAACTTCTTATATTTCTCATCACAAATACGTCACATCATCATACACTACTTCAGACGCCCAACTCTGGTCTTTCGGAACAGTTTGTCAAGATTTTTGATGTGTCTTACATCACTTTGACTTTACTTTAATTGCCTCCATACATTTTACTCATGAAAATGCTGTCTAGCGATCCTTAGATCACGTACTGTGTTTACCTGACACAGTTAGTCCTAAATGGTTGTTGTGGATCATGCACATTCTTCTGATCTGTTCCACGTGATGATCCACATATATATCTTTGCCATGGTAAAGACAGTAACCTCAACTGAATAACGCAGAAATCGCAAGTCCTCCAAACCGGAAAGATACTAAATATTGCAATAATATATCCGATCATAAAAGTTTCCATCTCCATATTCGAAAATGTAACAAATGTGATAATCCGGACAAATTCTTTTGTTACAACCAGCATCGCTTTCCTTCTTTCATATTATTTCATGTGAGTTTCTTTCTAATCTGTTTTATATTTTACTCTATCATCAAACAGAAATAAACAGAATTACGATATTGAACTTATGTGCATAGTCAAAAACTGGCAATGCGAACCTGAAGATACGGTAGAACTCAATAAATCAGAGAATTATGTTTTTTGATTACGTCATATACACTGGTTCGATCCCCAGTTGTTTCGATGGGTTCACACTGCTGACGAGATCCAAACAGGTCGAAAAGCTGTTCAATACTTCCTGGTTTTTTAGTTCACGTCTCATACGCGAATTCCTAATTGAAATTCAAGTTATTTTCCTTAGTAGTTGTGAGATTTAAATCAGATCCTACCTGTTCTTTGGAGACAATTGCTTTATCACCAACGTTATCATTCGCTGCTGATTTTTCGGAATTTCGCATTCATATATAAACTTGATTAGCATAGCACCGAACCCTATTCACTACGTTTTGGGGCATTCCCACCGCTATAAACGTTGAATAACAAGTACAAATTTGAAGAATGTGGTCAGCTCCATCGGACTGATGAGTGCATAAAAAATACAAAGTCGGGATCTTTGAAACCCCTCACCCTCTCATTTACCCAGGTCACTTGTAAGTTGCTACATTTCCTTGAAGTGCTTTAACGAATCCCTTCTACCTTTTCCATAATTACCTACTCGTTTGTTTGCTCATGTTCTGCAAGCTGCATAAGTAAAACCATCAGGCACTTTTCCCAGAGAATCAAGGAACATAAACCAGCCCGGTTGACTACTAGAGATAGAAAAACCATGGCAAGTGCCATTGTTGAACACCTCGCAAATACGGGGCATACTGTGAGTGAAGACACTTTCAAGGTGATCTATCGGGTTCCTCCTTATCCATCTAAGGCTGTTCGTCAACAATATTTAGCAACAGCTGAGGGAGTAGCTATCCGTCGGTTTAACCCATCGCTTTGTTTCCAAAGACGATTCATTAAAGCACTTCAACTGCCATGGCCACGGAGTGAATTCAGTCGCATAACTGGAGCTGACTCTCTCCATGACCCCTTGACCCTTGCGATTGACCGCGTACCCCAAACGTGACGATTAACCTTGACTCGGCCCTAATCCCTCTTATGACACGTCTCTTTTCCCATCCACCCACCACTTCAATTTTTAATCTTTTTGTTTGTAAACCACACATAAACAACTGATTATATTTACCAATCCAATCCACACACACTTCAAACGTCATGCAAATGTGATATGCCTTTTACCTGTATATACAACTGTATTAGCTAGATGAGGAAGTTTTCGAAAACGAGCTTGTTCGCTATTTCGTGTTTTTTCTCAAAAGCACAATATCATCTGATTGTATCATGAAATAGTGTCTCATGGAAACTTATTCAGACTAAATCATTAATAGGGTGGTGGTGGCCAAGTGGTTAGGTCACCAACTAGTGACCTGGGTGTCCCGGGTTCAAACCGCTCTACCGCCACCCATCTTCCCTATATCTGTATTTTCTCCAGGCAGCCTTTGTGTGGCCGCAGTCCCCTTCCTGCAAATTGACTGTACATTAGTATCTTCAATAAATAGAGAAAGGAATTAAAAAAAGACATTTTTTTCGATGTCATCTGGAAACGATCAACTGCATTTTGAATAGTGATGATAGGAAACAAATGACTCCTGGTGATTCGTGAATACGGTCTGTCACTGATGGGCCATAATTCTTTTATTTTGCAACGTAGTTGGGGTAAAGTATTACTACTGACACTAAAGAGAGGGAGAGAGTGGCATGACCTTTTCCAGCTTATGGTTTTGGAAATGTCCGACTTTCGTCAGTCTCCACGCCACCCATCTTCCACCAACATACACTTCAATAGTACCCCTCAATTCAGAGTTAACCCACTTCTAATTTCCGGTCAGGCTGTTTCCGGTACCCCCTCATCTTATGTTGCACATACACCACCCCACCAGACATCATTATTTTGGAGTGGCGGGCACTCAAACAACTGCACAAGACGTGTTCAGTTCTAATCACCAACCACGAAAGCGACTGGTCTAATGGTATTTCAAACGACCACCAAAATATTGTTTCAAAGACCATCTGTAGGCAGACTTGAAAACATTTCCGGTTGCATTAGTGGGAGCACTGTACAAGTATTCACTTTTAGCTGCATACAACCCGGTTGTTCTCCCTCACATCTGATCGTGACGCTCCACAACCACCAATCGGATGCAGTATGAAGCGGAATCGTGTTTGTTCTCACTCCGGTTCCATCTCTCAACAACCTAGCGACGCAGTTGCATTGTATTCGTCCTTGTATTTTTATTTTTGAAACTGAACACCCCGCAAGACGAGCATGTAAGCTGTTAGAGCCAAACTGAGGGTGAACATTGCAACCATGAAAAAGTGCTTGATGGGTCGCCAAGTGAAGCGTTTTATGTTGATTATTTATAATTTGGTTTCGATCGATAGGACCTTTAAATGTTCTTTGGTCTATGTCACATCCGACAAGTAGTGAACGCATTTATCCCGATTGCTCGGAAACTTTGCACAAGCTGCTGGTTCATTTAATGAGTAAATCAAGGATAATCGCTCCTTCTCAATTCTACCTTTGATCACACTCTATGTATATGACAAGAAGTCATTCCTCATACTCTGGGATACATTGTCAGGCGCGGGTTCTCTCTGTAGTAGGTTTCTCTTCAGCCCATCGATTCTTGATTGAGTAGATTTGATATGACTCTTGCAAAGTCTCCCTAAATTTATTGCATCTGGGCTGATTCGAATTCGTCTGAAGCTTTTCTACAATTGGTTCGGATATTGAATCAGTCGCAAATATTCGTCAGAAAACGCCATCCACGTTCTCGCTTCTACGAGCCTGACGCTGAAATCACAATGTTCATTGAGCATCTTAAATGTCAGTAGGTAAGCGCAATAGCTGAAATACCCCCATTGTTTGTTTAAAAGACCAGAGAATTCAAATGCAACGGAAATGTTTGTGATAACCGACAAAGTGTCTGATGCTTCTGAACAACCGAATGGGCCAATCCAATCTTGAGACTCTAAAAATGCGAAGAATTCTTTTTGATCATTCTTTATCAAACTCTTTGTCTAATATATGATCACAAAAATGTCGTGATTCATAAAGTAGACTAGAGAAGGAGGATGGGGGTTGCCGAGTTGTTATCACTTGAGTAGGTAACACGATAACTCATCGTTTGATTATCTGAACAACGGTCAATCAAGTCATATCGTCGGGCCATGGCGACCTCAATATATGAATGAATGATCGTCTTTTGTTTGCACAGTTGGGGTTGGTGGATCCGTATAGCTACCCCCTCCGCATAACTTGCCTCATTTGTTTAGGTAGATTCATCGGGGTTCAGTAAATAAACGACCTTTCGACATCTAACTTATGCTCCGAGTTGATGGTATGCTCCACACTGGAGCTAGGAATGATCTTTAGTAGTCCTTTTCTCAACCAGACCGGATGGTGCCCTTGAATCCATTTGGCCAACTGTCGACTGATACGACCGATGCAGCAGGTGAATTGATAGACGCAGAAATAGTTGACTGTGGTAATTTATCTTTAAGTCTCTGATCAATGACCGGATGGACCAGAGTCGAATATTTTCAGTTCGGCAGCGTAAAATGTGAATTTTAATGCTTTGAGAGTCCTCTTTCACTGGCACAGTCGTTAACAAAGGGCAGATAGATAAATAATCGTTTCTAATGGATGGCGTAGAATTAGCTCTTCTGCGGTTTCCTTTCCAGATACTCCTTGATGAACTTGTTTGGGTGCCCTTCGATTGGCTGCACTACACTCTCGTGCTTGTTCGTCAAGTTGGGATTTATCGTGTTTGTTTCATCTAAATCTCGGTGCTAATCGTGTTCAGGATCTACAGATATTCTCGTTAGGACATGTTACGACTAAAATCTGTGAATTATGTGCTGCCCACTGATTATTTGCTTGGTGAGAGTCAAAGAAGTCCTGGGATCACAAAACGCAAATGGGCCGGATGGTAGACTACTCTTACTTGCGCCACTCTCGCTAAGCTGACTGGGCTATCATTGGTCATCACTACCGTTCGCTTGCTATTCGCGAAGATCTCGGATTAAACCTCCATTTTGAGCACACGCTTTAATTCCAACATACGTGTTGTATGCGCACAAGAAACCTGGTTGAATCCGAACATTGAGGACGTGCGCGTGCAAATAGAAGGCTTTGATTGCTACCGGCAGGATAGATAGAGGGAGAAAAACCGGAGGCGGTGTGGCTACTTACATCAATCTTTCCTGGTGAGGCAAGTCAGAAATGATATAAAAATAATGTGAAAAATGCATTGACTGTTTGTCTGTTCGTTGTCAAACTAAATTTTCTCGTCACAAAAGTAAAATCATCACCAATGTGTATGTATTTCCCTCGTGTTCTTAGACGGAGATTTCTGCTTTCTTTGATTCCTTTATTCCTAGTTTCATTATTAGATGAAAATCTTCACTTACTTGTTGGTGACTTCAATCTTGTAACGATTTCTCCCCTGCTTCCGTTTGGTTTGTCTGACCTTTCTCATTCTCCTGTCCTGGACAGAGTGATCACAAACGATCCCAACTTACTCCCTCTCGAAATAATGGCCCCAGTTTCTACCAGTGACCATAGTATTCTTCTTGTTAGACCAAAGGTATACTGTCAAACTGCCTATCAAGGATTCATATGTTCTACTTAGATAAAATTTCGTCTAAGGAACTTTTCACCCAGCCGTATCTATCTCCTCAACCGTTATGTTGTGACTGTTCAGTCTTGGTTTGATTCTTATCCATCGTTTTTGAAATGTGTTAATCACTTCACTGAAACGATTTAATCGATCTTTGACTTGTGTTGTCCAATGAAAACCGTGTTTGTCTGCAACGGTAGAAGTACCTCACCATTTTTGAAATCACTGGGAATACACAAAAAAATGATTTACAAATCTCGTCATGCATCAGTTGTAAAGCACTTTTCTGGTCCGAGATAACATATCTCAATGCAATCTTCGCCGCCGAAATTCTGCGAACAAAGAACACTAGGCTTTTATGGTAAGGCATTCGCCTTCTCTGTGGGCAGACCAGAAAACACTTGAATACCTCTGGGGATGTCAACAGCCTTAACGCCGCTTTCATCCTCCCGTCAAATGAGAGCCAGATTCTTTCATTTCCATTCAATGAATCCAGCTTGGTTCCTTTTTCCAATGATTTAATCTTTAAGCTTCTTCGATCCTGCAAAGCATTCTCAGTTGCATTCCCTAATGGTTTTCCTACAGGACGGCTGAAATTTGGAGCAGCTTCCCTAACCAGTATGATGATATCCGTCATCAATGAGTCCCCATCTTCCCGGTCTATTCCTGATTCTTGGCCTCCGGTGACCATTATTATAATCCCCAAATCCATGTCCTCAAATTTTCTTGCGAAACAGTTTTGCCCTATCGCGCTGACCTCAGCGGCTCTAAATTTGACTGCAAAAGCCGTCCTGAGTCGGTTGCAGTCGATCACCACAATTCCTTACTACCCCCTTCAGTTTGCATATAAACTAAACAGATCTACATTGGACGCCCTATCCATTCTAATGCATTTTTTCAGTAAGTCATTGAACAATTCGGACAAGTATGTCCGTTGTGTTTTTCTCGACTACTCTTCTGTGTTTGATTGTGCTTACCGATCATCCCTTCTTTTCGAACTTGAATCTTTTGGCACTCCGAAAAAAATTGCTCTCATGGCTTGCTAACTATTTCGCAGAGAGGGTCTAGTGCAAATGAGGAAGGAGAACATCAAAACCTCTTGTTACTAATAATTCTGGTTTGTATGGCGATTGTGAAAAGTTCAACGACCTCTTTGAGGTTCGAACCCATGCGTGGACGCCGCATACGCTTTGTACATGCATGCTCTACCAGCTGAGCTACGAGGCCACACCGATAGCACTGATCTTTTCATCTTCAAATTACCCATCTTACTTTCAGAGGCATATGAGATCCACCATTTAGCACGTAAGCTGACTGCCCCGACAGGTTTTCCTTAGAATTTCACCGAGGTCCACCGCATGAATATCTAAGACAAGGTGAATTGTGTAAATGCTGTGGCCTCGAAGCTCAGCTGGTAGAGCGTGCTCGCACAAAGCATAGGCGGTGTCCATGCGTGGGTTCGAATCCCACAGAGACCACTGAACGTTTCACAATCGCCATACAAACTTCAGATCTGCCAATATTCTGCACAATAATTCTGGTTTTCTTTAAGGTGTTGTTCTATCTCTGTATATTTTTTCTACCTTTATTAGTGATCTTTCGGTCACACCCCCTGCGCAAATCCGAAGTATGCTGATGACGTTGTTCTGTGTTAGACAGTTTCATCCTCGGAATCTCATTCCTCTACTGAAAATCTATCCTACATTCAGCAGTTTTCTGACCAATCTGGTCTCACTCTTAACCTATCTAAGTGCGTAGAGTGTATTTTCGGTCTTTTCCGCTCCTCGTTTCTAACGGACTCTGCTACTCTTAACGGTATCCAGAATGACTTCAGTCAGGTAAATGGGTGTCGCCGTCGACAGCAATCTTCATTGGTTTACATATATTTACAACTGTATGGGAAAAATGAAACGCCTATCTTTTCAGTTACACAAACTCAGGCAATTCCGAACCACACAGTCAGTCCTGTCATCTTTCGTCTTACCCATTCTACTCTATTCCTCCTCTGTTGTGTTTCCCGGTTTTTTAAAATAATTCGCCGTGATTTGATGATATTCAATCGTGCATCATTAATCCCAATCAATTCATTATTCACAGAACGTCTTGATGGTCACATCAGCTCTTGTGTTAAATTTGCCCATAAGATTTTAGATGACCTTCTTCATTCTTTACACCCTGATGTACCGTTTTGTCGTTCCCATCCGTCCACACGCTCCTCATTTTGGCGTCTATCCTCTTGTGTTAGCATTTATAAAACTTACCCTGTACTCTACCTGACCCGACTCCTAGCCAAAAAGGAACAGCTTACAAGCGAACTACGTCAAAGTTTTGTACACGAAGCAAATATCACCGACAATTTTTGCCTTTCGTGGTATTTTTCTTTATTTTTAATATTATTATTATCATTATTGATATTATTATTTCACTCCACTTGATGAACAGTGTACATTTTTAACTGAAAGTGGCCAAAAGTGGCATTTGCATATCCAAACTGGAAACGTTACACAGAACTAACGTTACAACAAGTTACCGATGAGTACTAACGTCAAAATAATTAATATCATAATGAAATGATACAGTAAAACAAAGATCTACCAGTTATGGAAGTGAATGCATAAATCACATTTGAAAGACTGCATAGCAGACCTCACACCGCATGTTTGCTCTGTGAACAGTGGCATTTCCGTCGATTTTGCGCAAACAGGCAACAGAAGTGCGGAATCTATGATGTCGTTGATCACAGAGAAACCACCTATCACTATCGCCATAAACCAAAACCTTTTGATACTGCCAACACCCGACATCACAGCTCATAAAACCTTTTTCATGAAAGCCGAAAATATACTCGCCTAAACAATAGCAATCGAAAATTGAAATCTCAAGCCGATATACAATCTGGCATGACCGTCATCTCAGTTAATACCTGGAATTCACTGAGCAGACTTGTTTTTAAGCAAACCACCAATGTTGCTCGGATGGCTTCCGGGAACCAAAAACCATGTTTCGCTGAGTTCAGTTGCGAATTTTCATTTCTTGATCCTCGATGCAAGAGGACATTCTACAGATCTCAACTTGATAATTTCAAATGGCTCGTCAAAGTTTGGATAGATAAACTGGATTTGTGGCCATTTAAAATCGGTGAATATTTTGAACCTTCAGAAAACAAGCCCAAAGGATAAAAAGTCAAATAATGGATGGTGTGTTACAAAACCAAACAATTATGAGTGTTCCCAACTCAAATTTAAAACTGACTACCTCATCGTGTTTTCTGCTGGTCTCGATTGGTTTTGTAAAATAAAGGCATTTTCACATGCACCTTCCGGCACCGGAGAAACATTTTGTCCAAAACGGCCTGTAGCTTATGCATGAATACAGTTTGGCAACTGTGAGCAGACCTGGCTGGAAAATTTGGGAGTAAGTCCGGGTCACCATTCAGCATGGGCTGCACTGATCAGTGTAGTCAGGAAGGCCAACGGGATCATATAAATATGTGCCGATTTTTCAACAGTGTTCAATCAGTGCCTCCAAACAGATCTGTATCCGTTGCTTGTTCGGGATGATTTGTTTTCCAAACTAAACGGCGGTAAACTGGGCAGAAAAGATACCAACCGCATGTGGAGTAGCCTGTCTCAAAAGAGAGGACCAGGAGTTAGTCCAGCAGTAACCATCCACCAGTGCCTTGACAAACCAAGAATACCCTCGGATTGGGAACAGGAAGAAGGCAATGTAGGGAGGAAAATGTTTCTCGCACGTGTTCACAACAATGTACAACCGGGAGTCAAAAAGGGGCCATTCGGGGATATACATTTAGGTCAGTGAGGGGTCAAATTGACAGGGGAGTGTTAGGTTCACGGTAGTATCTGGTTCTTCAACCTCTCTGCCTCGCGCATTTCTCCTTGAGTGACCGAATCTGGAAGCAGAAACAGAGATAGAGTGTGTAATTCTATAACAGACAGACACTTACAAGCATGGGAAAATTTCACTGCCAAAATACTTTCAGACATTTACCACCACTTACCACTTACACAACGAATTTTCAAAGGCTATATCTACATCATCCACACGCTCAAAAGTTAAACTTTGATTTACACTTACCGCTTCTAATCTTGATTCTATTTTGCCATATCTAGCACGTCTACTTGGTGACATGGAGAAAACTTCCACGAAATTGCGCAATCACTTGCTTCATTGACAAACAGAATCGACTGCTTTCAGTTTCATTATCTATGATTTTGTAAATTTGAATCCATAAATATAATGAAAATGATGAAAATTCACCAATTCGGATGCACAAAGCTACTACTGACTTGACTTGGCTTGAATTGTATGAACGAGACGTGACTGAGTGAGTGCTGTCCTCTAGCTTTTGAACTTACCATGACCAAAATTCATTTATGGCGGCCTGTGCCTATACCCTGATCGCGCATTCACTTTGATGTTCCTGGCCCAGTTGAAGGTATATATTACCTAAAAATGTTTGATGCACATCCAAACTGGCTGATGTTTTCTCGATAATTGTTGTAACTAAGTCTGCATTTATTAAAATCCCCGTTTGCCTACTCCGGAAGATCTGGCTTCAGATAACGGCCAACAGTTTACTCCCTCACAAATGGTTGTGTTCTGTGAGTCAAATAACACTTCTCATTTTCGTACTCCAGTGTATCACCCGCAATCGAGCCATCAAGTAAAATGATTTGTTGACACGGCTAAAGGCTCTCTGTTAAAGTCACGGTGAGAGCTTATACTACCACAGTCTATTGTTCCATTTTCCCGATTTCGTAATATTCTCTGGCAGGCTAGTATGCAAATGGTTGGCAAATTTGACGGGCTTTTGGAGAAACAGAAGGGGAGACAAAGTCCGTCCAAATTTGATAAACATCAACTAAACATCAACCTAGATGTTCAGAAGAATAGTTCGTCAGGAGTGTGAATTCCACAACTATCCTCAAGTTATTAGAAAGAAAAATAACCCGTACGCTCTTTGACTAGGCTGTTTGATAAACTAACTGCTGCTAGTTTAGTGGGTGGCCACTATTCACTTCATGCAGCCTACTGTCAGGTTAACCACAGGTGGCCTTGTCCAATGGAAGCCGGTTTCACTTGTTAAGAAGAAAGGAAAATTTGTATTCCCACAGTGCGCTCGCATGACAGTTCATGTTGCGTTCAGCAACCCACCGACTGATCCGCACACAATCCCTCATTCTCTGCTTGTGTGCGTGTATACGTCAACAAACACGTGCACCACGTGAAACCCACATCGGTTCATAAGGGATGTACGCTCGCACTGTGGGAACCGTGTCATTTGAGGTGACATGTATGAATACAATCGAGTGTCGGACATCGAAAACAATGTTGTCTCGGTTTTACACTGTCGTCTTAGGGGAAGATCCGACCGAAGGTCATTGTGGCGGCTACCAATAATGTTCAAAAGTCCCTCTAGGCGCAGTAGGTGGTCTCCGGTTGGCCGGACCGACCAACCTGTAGTCTTTAAGGGATATTGACACACATTCATGAGCGGTTTTCGGGGTTTTCCTTTGGGTACTACAGTTATGGGGCCGGAGGGGCCAAAGGGCCCAGAATCCAGTGAGCGAGGTGCGAGTGATAAGGGGTACGAAAAATAGTCTTTTCAAACACTTCAGACTAAACATTATGCACGAGAAACTTTGGCGATTCCATGTGAGAGGCTACTCAGTATTCAAGGCAGATCATGACA
>UZAN01040886.1:16087-30652 GCA_900618425.1 Echinostoma caproni | reverse complement strand
ACAGTTATGCTCTATCTTTTTTGACAGTTGATCGAAAAACCGCTAGCCACTAGCATAAAATGCAGATCAAAGAGAAACGGCACTTCTATAATGACGAAATTTTCATGTCAAGCCAAATCCAAAACACTTTATTAGTTTATTATGGACACAGTTTTCAGTGAAAAAGCGTTCGCAATTTTGATTTGGCGTCCATTCAAATGAAAGGGATTTAGAAATATGATATTCTGTAATAATGTAATGGTAATGAAGAGTGGGAACGTGTATTGGACGTAGCAACTTTAGCATTACTCGAGATTGCGCCTCAGTTCATTTGATGGTCGTCCTCTGGACACCAGTGAACAACGAAAATAAAATATAACAGAGTTGTGAAAAGCTGTTGTGCAGGTGCATAAATGTTTATTGCAGGGAGCGAGAGAAAATCGGGTGGATATATGGTGCATCAGACCGGATTAAATCACATAGACGGTCACATGCCTCAAGGCATTGGCGAAAAATCTAGAGATTCTCTTTAAAGAGCGTCCTATCGATACAAAATCCTGGGACAACAGACACGGGAAGGTAACAGAGGAACGGAAAACCGGAAAGGCATGAGAAAACAAATATGGAAAAAGATAACTACAACCTTAGATGTCGAAGGTGTGAGCTGGAAATTTTCAGCTAACTAACTTCCAGAATTGTTTGTCGCACATGGTAGGGCTTTTTGAGGTCAGTAGACAGAAAACATTCAAGGTATTTGAAAAGCTGTTACCTTTTTAACACTTCAATCGTTATTAAGGATGTTGGTACAAGGGAATTCGTAATGTGCAAACGCCCCACGAACAAAGGAAATTAAAACTGAAATGCATTAGGCTGAGCTTAAGGAAAGTTTACACCACCAGAAGATTCAGGAGTGGAACTTGTGATGCATCGTACGGGGAGGTGGTGAAATAGTTGTTGTTGGATGAACCCCCAACCACTATGTCGTTGGCATTCTGAATTAGGAAGAGAGATGGGTTGAGTGGTAAAATCCTAATCTAATGGGAGAAAAGAGAAAGGAATAAAACTGCTCTCCAAAATGGATTATAATTTACATAGACGTGATGCCATTAAAGCACTTGACATGGCGTTGGTCAGTAAAATAGTCGCGTGTCCAGTTCTGGGGATGTGGCGATCAAAATGTCAAAATGGTGCTTTTATCAACTAAGTTAAAAGCCTTAGCATGGCCCAGAAGCAAGTGTTGGTGGTGGCCCATTAGTGTAGCCGCTGTCACCGACGTACTTTGGACCCTATTGTTCGAGGTTCAAACCCCGCCACCGCCACCCAAAGTTTGTAGTTAGCAGCTTCACTGTCGTCTGGTTCGATAGTATGTTATGTATTATATGGCTCGTAGTCAAATTCGATAACTACCTCAGAGTTCTTCATTTGGCGACACACCTGCAGTGACCCGTGATCTAGGATCATATAGCAAACCTTTTCAAACTCAAGTTAAACCGTTGTGCTTTCAAGTGAATCCGCCGTAACACGTTGTAGTATTAGGTACATCTAACCAATCGCATTCTAAAGAGAACACCGCAAAGTGATATGGACTACAGCCGTCACGCAACAATGATTGAGTTGATTCGATCAAAACCCCGTCTAGTCGAACTGAACTGACTTTTCCATAGACAAAAGGTGTGTTTTGGGTGGGTTACCGAAAAACTACAAGACAAATTCATCATGTAAACGACGCATGCGCAGAAAAGTTGGCGAACACTGGATACACGTTTCCACCTGTTTCGTTCTCATTAGTGCTGCGAATCAATCAATCCGACTGCGGATGGAACTCGGAACCTCACTGGCAAAACAAAACATACTGCGCACTCGGCCACTGGGAAGCTGATCAGACCGAGTCTCATTTTTAATACACACGATATAGCCCAACCCATTTTTGTGAGCTTGCTGCGACTATTGCACTTCGGTCATCTCAGCACTAGCCCCCAGGTTTATGACGCGTTTGGGGAATTCTACAGCCTAACTAACTGCCTTTATGATAGGAATGGAGGCTGTGATTTGATTCAAGGATGGATTCGTTGTGTAAATGAGGCGTGAGCCAAAAGGCTCACAAGCATTCTACAAACGTTTCAACCTGGTTGGGTCTCATGAACGCTGCGAATCCATTTACTCAGTTTTAGATCGAACTTGGTTGAACCATGGTCGAACCAGATCGGAGCAGCTGTCCATTGCTTCCTAGCTTCGCAGCTCACACCTCATTTACATGACGAACTCATCCTATAATCGAAACAAATCCTCAGTCGCTGTCTTTACAACGTTGAAAGTTTCAGCGGGATGGTGTTTGAAAGGTTCGTCCCCCTTTCGCCCAAGACCATTATGTCCTTGATCGTTGATCCAGTGAGTGAATGAGCAGACCCGGCGTTATTTGACCTCGGTCGACCGGATAAGGAAGTGAATTACGTCATGTGTGATCGATAAATCTGCACAGGCGTGAATGTCGGCATGTCTCATTGCATGAGTGAACTCACTTTAGGCCCTCAATAACGTAATGAGTAAATTCCATTGGGGCCCGGGTTTCCTCGAATAACGCCGCTTCTTTTGAACCAAATGCAATATACGTACATCCACATTTCTGGTACTGAAAGACACGTGACAAGACGTTTGTCAACTGTACAAGGATACGATGAAAGAAGTAGCAGTATTTCAACTGAATAGTGGTATCAAGTTTGGTTTCACTTGCTAGCTAACCGAAATTACATTTCCCCCGTAATCCCTGGATTGAGAGCATACTGTCTACGATACCAATGTTAACCATCTGATGCATACAGTTTCCCTTTTTGTCACTCAGCTTCGTCACATAAGTTCTTATCCTCGTTGCACCATTTTCCATGCTCGTCACATCTTTTCAGATCCTTGAAGTGAAATGCTTAAAACGGAAATTAATTATTCAAATTCTGAGGTTCATAGCATCCTCGCATTATACGAGAGTGATTAGTGGTCTGATTTACCTATGCAGTGTACGATGTGAAAGCGTGAAAGGAAAGATTTCGTAGCATTGGGCATCTTTTTCGATTTGGTTGAGTCTATCTTTCTCGAGATGTGCTATCCGCGACACTTGCGTTAAGCTCACGAAGCTCGGTTGTGGTTGTGCATATGCAACATGGTTGCCCGGCAATCAAGTGGATAGAATGCATGCGTTCTATCTGTGAGGTCCCAGTTTTCACTCTCAGTTGGGTCGGCGAACTCGCAATTCTAACGAAACTGTTTACGAAGCAGGCCCATATTTTGAAGAACAACGCGCTTTCACAAATCAAACAAGTATGTGTTTATGAAATTGAATGGAGTCGCGCGTTTAGATGACGTATCACCGTGAGTTTTCAGGACAGATTTGTAGACGTTTTTTAAGTAAATAATGTTATCAACAAATAAAATGAATTGGATTACCTATGGGAGAGACTGAATTACAAACTACAGACATCTGAATATGGAGCGTTCATCGGTCCTAACGAGGGTCTCAACGAACAGGCTTGTAATGCAACATCCCACTTTCTTGTATCGTTGATCATATTCAGTGCTATATACAGACATGACCACGGATGCCTGAAAAACATATTCTAATGTTCGTAATGTGTTCTTTTGGATTGAAACAAGTGTCGGACCTCGTGTAACATCCAAGTGAAATGTATCATGGGAAGGAAATTATAAGCCTTCACGTTTGAGAAAGACTAGTTGCAAGCAATGATTCTTTACACTGAAAGAAAGCAAGGGCGTTTACAATTAGTTCGTAAATAGTAATTTATGGTCAATGTCCCTCTATCAAATAAAACTATTCTTTAAACATTTCTATTCGTTTGCTGATATCATGTAAGCTGGAAATATGGACTTTCGAAGCTGATCACATGTATTTACCAAATCAAAACCCAAGTCACTTGGACAAAACCGTTTCTTCGAAATCCTGTTTACAATGGTTGTATAATGCGATCGACGAATACATCGGATTGCATCAAACATTACTCTAACAAATGATTTTTTTATGGGTTCTCTATATAAAGCATTAAGGTATATTTTCATCTGACGAGTGGAACGATGATAGTGACTATAACGTCTGGCTGGTCTCAGGACACAAAAGAAATCCAGCTGATGCAAGGTGTTTAACTGAATTTTGCACTTGATGAAACATGTTTTAAAAATATAATTTATTCCATTTCGATGTTACCGGTTGAAAATGAAATAAGCGTTTTAAAATCTGTGATAATTCGTTTGATAACATCTTCCGCTACAATGCCATAACCTGAAAATTGATTGATGGCAAAAATGCTTGGGACAGCAGATTATAAATAGTTCGTATTTTTAATGTTTATGATTAAATTCACAATCAAACCAGATCATCTATAACTTACTCGCAATCTTGAGGTGTCTCTAGCGTCGATGCAGCAGCCGCCTCTCTTTGAAGAGACGTATGTAAGGCCTAACCGTTACGCATTGGGTGTGCTCTCAGCGTATTTGATCTTAGCCGTCTTCGAAACATTGTTGTTGTTGCTGGTGGTGATGAGGTCCAATGCGTTCCTTTAGTACCGATAACAGGCATCTAACTTAAAAGGTATCACAACAGAGCCTCCGATATTTTGAATACACTAGACATGCCTGTCTCCTGCGTTCCACAAAGACCTCCGTCTGAAATCTCTGGGAGTGACTTGAAGGTCTGGGAAAAAGATGTGAAAAGGGATATGATGTCAAGCACTTGAACCCAACTGACCCTTTCCAAGTGCCTAGCTATGGCCCAGGAAGCTATAAACGTCACATCAACCCTAAAATTCGAGAATAATGACGAGAATGCTGCAATTATGACCAATGTTCGTGACCCCCTCTGAAATCACTGCAACGACATTAAAGGTGTATAGGATAAAATACGAAATCTGCATAATTTCCTATCTTTTTATCATTATCTTTTCATTGTTATTCCCAGTTTTGCGCTGCTCTTTTAGTATCAAGTCTACGTTAGACTGGTTCCCTGAAAGCATTATTTCAACTTGTGACTCCATGCCATACTGAAGATCACTCTTAACGGTCTTCCTACAAACTGCTGTTCACATGATATTTTTGTCATTATTTCGCTTGAACATATTGGTCGAAGAAGGTTCAACAATAATTTAGAGTCAGACGACATTCACCCAACACACAGCTTAAGTAAAGTGAGACACTCTCAGCAGCCAGGAATCGTGACGCTTGTCACAAGAACTAAAACACACTTGGTCTCTCTCCCCGTTGGCGACACCGAATAAGTTCCCTCTGTGAATGCATTTTGTAAACCCCGAAAAATAAATTCACATTCTGAAAAAAGTTTTTTCTTTGTGTTATCTTCGATGACTATTCTGCTTCACATATGATCTACCAGTTAACCTGAAGTTGCGGTACACTACTCAAGTTTGCCAGTACACTAGTTGGACGTGTATTGCTACCGGCTTTAGTTACCTGCTCAGCCTGCCCAGCACTATTGAAATCGAATTTGGTCGAGGTATCCATCCCGCCGTGTATCCGCAGATGGTCGCTGCCACTCCTTCTTCGCGGTTGCAGTCGTCCTTGGTACGTGAAACTTGAACAAAATGCCAATTACAAGAAGTCACCCCACCGATAGATATCCTGCCATAGATCAAGTCAACCAAGTCACCTCTGGTTCTAAATCATGTAGTGGCTTCTAACGTACTGTAACTTCGCATGCTAGTGCTACATGTTCAGCCGCAATTAGGACCTAATTGAGACACGAACATGCACTACTGGCGTTGATCTTAGAAGAGGAGTTAGCATTGCGGAAGAAAACATTGATGATAGAAGGCCAGAAACAGATAGAAGTAGCCCGGCTAGCTCTCCATGAAGAATCGGAGGACGAATCGCTCCATTCAGATAGCGAAAGAATCCAGAGAATCCGGAACTACGTCGGTAAATGTAAACTAACTACTCGTCAAGGGAAAATATTTCCAGAAGGTCCATGGCGAGATGACGTTGGTGTTTCAGCACAGCCAGCAGCCATCCACGGACTGGAACTCCCAAGTTGGAGCTCATTCATTTTAATAGTGACCCTGGGGAATATTGGACTTTTATACGTCATTTCGAGACAAACGTGGATTACCGAACTCGTGCTCTATTTGCCTGGACTTGGGGGTTCGTTTTCTGTGCGTCACTCTATCACTGGACGTCAATCCGTTACAGAAAGTGGTTGGTATAATCAATGACGCAGCACAGTCTTAGAGGCCAATCTGATAAGAGAAATCTAGGGTCACCTATAGACACACTATTGACCCACCCATGTCGATTTAGCCGCTAGTACGTAGGAGTTCCACGCTCTTGATATTCAGCAGGGCGATACTAATCAAGTTGCGTTATCCAGTGTTTTGTTTCTGACGTAATCAGTCAAGTTTTCATGGTGCTGATTCTTGAAACGATATCACCCCAGCCTTCTTCTCTGCATTGTTCTCCGTTGAACCACTATAGTTGTCAAAACTCTATTGTATAAATAGCAGACTGGGGAGATTAAAACAATGGTAACAGTTTGCAGTATTTTTCTTCTGTTTGTTCTAACGACTGTGTTTTTCCTTTATTCCATCACATACGTACCCCCAGTGAGTGTGCAGCTTGAATCAATCAAAGAGGATGAAAAAAGTCAATGTCCACTTAAGTTCGCACGAATTAGACTAATTATCATCTTTTGCTCGTTTTCCCTGGCAAAGGTTGGTGCAAATGAATTTTCGATGGTTACGATAAGCGTTGGTTTATGAACTGATTAGGTTAAGTGGTTTAGGCGACCTGGATGTCCTTAGTTCGATTCACACGACCGACGTCCATCTTCTCTACTTACATATATATTCACAGGCAGCCTTTGTATACCCGCCGTCACCTTCCCGAAAGTTAATTGTACATTGCGTACTGAAAAGACGAAAAAAGGAAGTAAAAGAACACATTCGGTAACCCTTAGCACCTGTGCATGATAAGTCTTCTGTCTTCAGGATTGAGGTCAGAGGACAGGGTGCCCGTGTAAGCCCCATCACCACTGGGTCGAAGGTCCGACCACAAGTGTTCGTTCCTCCATAGCCCCTTCAGGTGCTCATCCGAACGCCTTTTGAAAGCAGCGTCTGTCTCCTCTTCCACCACAATCGCTGAAAGAGAATTCCAGAGTGTTGTTGACNCTAACGGAAGATCAACTGACTGAAGTTTCCGCAACGTGAGAGAGTGCCCCGGCGTGCGATGCTCTGTCCGTAAGGGGAAGTACTGTTGCAGCTCCGGGCACATATCACCTCTCAGGATCTTCCTCAGGCAGATGAGCTCTCCTCTGAGGCGTCGATACGCAATTGGGAACAGACCAGTAGCCCGTAGACGACCTTCATAGCTGGTCCCGCGTAGTCCAACGACGAGTCTAGTGGCAGCACGTTGTACACGCTCCAATTTAGCCAGTTCACCGGCCGTGCAGGGGTATGTCGCCCCACCACCGTACTCAAGTCTTGGTCTGAAATGGGAAGCGTACAGCAGCCTGAAAGCGTCCATCGGGAACTGGTTGAAAGACCGCCGAATAGGCCCCAGAATGCTCCATGCGCTAGCACAGACCCGATCGCTGTTTATCGGGTCTTAAGGGATGACGTAACCATAACCCAGGTCTCGTTCGCACGATGTTCTGCGCAATGTGGTTCCCTGGAAGTTGTAGACTACCTCTGAGTCAGGACGCCCCAAATGCAGGTGAGCACACTTTGATGTGTTGACTGGAAGAGCCCAGGTGTCTGCCCACTGAACCAGGTTGTTCAAATCCACTTGAAGAGAACTTCGATCATTCGGATCATTGATTGTACGCCAGATTTTGATGTCATCCGCATACATGAGGGATGGGCTACACAGTCGATCAGGAAGGTCGTTCACATATACCACAAAGAGCAATGGACCAAGAACCGAGCCTTGGGGGACCCCACTTGGAGCGGAATATCACGCAGAAAGCGATTTGCCAACACGGACGCAGAATTTCCAATCGATGAGGAAGTCTCGCAGCCAATTCCGCACTACCACACTTACACCTAGGTTAGACAGCTTTCGCAGAAGGAGGTCGGGCGGCACCTTGTCGAAAGCCTTGCTGAAGTCCACGAAGATGATGTCCATTTCGTGTCCTTTGGCCTTGTCCTAGGCCCAGCATTCACGTGCAATTAGCAGATTTGAGAGACATGAGCGACCCGGCCGGAAACCGTGTTGTTGGGGACACAGATGGCCGTGGCGTACCAATGCTGCCGAAGCCGTGGAGCCACCAGTCGCTCCATTATTTTACCCACAANCCCACAACGCTAGTAAGGTTGACTGGTCGGTAGTTCCCAGGGTCACTCCTATCCCCAACTTTGGGCAGTGGAAAAATGACAGCGTCCTTCCACTGCCGTAAACGCCCATGAGTGAATGACAAATTGAACAGGTTGCACAGTGGCGCTGCAAGTTCATCTGCCAGCTCCTTCAGGATCAGCGGATGCACACCATCAGGTCCAGGTGACTGGTGAACCCTTAGTCGACGCAGCTCCAGGGCCACCTCTCCGATGGTAAATGGGGCCCATTTCAGCGCATTGTCAGTGTCCAGTAATGCAATCGAACCTGTCGATTGCGTTAAGATAGAGAGAACAAAAATGTGTCATTTCTCCTGTTCGCCGAGCTAGGCACTTTGTTCACAAACGTTTCATCACCAGCCGAGGTAACATCATCAGTGCTTGTGAAGTTTACCTACTGTGTAGACTAAATAAAATGTTACCAACTGTCCGCATTTGACTTCTTTCGGTAGTGGAAGGAAGGAACTAAAAATAAAACTGGTTTTCATATCTCAGTTTCCATCCCAGGTTTTATCAGAGCTTCATGTAGCAGATTGCTATTGGACTTAATTTTAGTTACTCATATATATTCACTCTTTCAGCCTCTTTGTGATCCCAGGTTATACCTCCTGCTGAGTTGATGTATTTATAATGTTGACATGCACAATGACTGTAAACAGCTCTGTAGTGCTCTTCAAATCGTAATTTCGATATTCCCTTGCTGCATGCAAGAACACGAAGGCTTTATCGTCCAGAGCCACCTCTCACCACAAGAAACGAATGGCCACGTCGTAGTTCGAACTAAGCTTTTTTTTAACTTAGTGGATCCCTATTTGTTTTAGCTTTCATAAGGTTACTGCCATCCCTCAAATAAAGAGAAACCACTGTAAATTTCGGTCATATGCAATTGCGTGCTAGAATGATACTGAAAGATACCAAATACTACACTAAACTGAATTTTTGACGGTTGGTACAATTGTTCTGAATTCCAGGGGACACAAAGTGTGGAGGCAAAATTTCATCCCGTGTGATCACGTTTCCATCATTGTCACTATGATTTCGTAATCAAAAAAGCTTGCAGAAATGTCAGCATACTCTTATACATGTGAAATCTTAGGACTTAGTCTGTCGCTCAACATTTCCAACTGCAGTGGGTAAGTAAATCTATGCTTGTTTCTGGGTGTTAGTTTATAACGCGTCCAAAACGTTTAGTTTATTGATGCTTTCACACTCATTGTCTATGTTACATCTAAGCGCATGAGCTTGATAGTGATCCATGCTTTTCGCCGAAGCTATCACAACTGAGGGCATATCTTCTGAGATTAATCCTTGCGTTTTCTTCTTTGATAACGGTTGTAGCCCCATTGTAATAAATCTCACCATTCGGAGTTGACGAACGGTAACATGAAGGCATCAATTTGGAGTGATAAACTGCGCAATATCTGAGTGGGACAGGCGTGGTGATGTGAAGTTGTTCACGACTAAACAAACGGCAGTGGTGATAGTGCATTGCAGGAAAATAAATAGACGGAAACATGTTATATATTATGTTTCACTTTCATCTGAGTCCATACATCATGACAAACAAACCACGGTACAATAATCTTTATGAAAAGAAAATGTTCCATATTTTGCTCATGAGTGCTATATCATAGGTTTCCCAGATCGAGGCAGGTGAATTTTCTTTAGGAATTCATAACCAGGGCTTTAGGCCAGCCAAAATCTTAACCGCAAACAGTGGGGCTTTGCGTGAAAACCATACTCCGTTGGGTGCCAATGTGCAGTTCAACGGCCTGTACGTGCCCTTGGCGAGTTCGGACGTCCGAAGTGCTCATCACGCCGTGCCCAATAAAGCCAGTGGCTGCTAACATAACCAGAAAAGTGTGGATGTGTGTCGTTTATAAACCTCTGTCTACTTGATTTGAATTCAAGTTTTTTAGCCAACTCCCCCTAGGTGCAGTGCCAGTGGTTCATCGACACCTGTTTTAGCCACAGATTTTGACTTTTCGTTTTTATCACTCCGTTTGCAAATCACCTCCATGGGAAGATAGTCAGTAGGGCTTCCTAAACAGAAATAGTCCACACAATCCGGGATTGTATTGCGTCTCTGTTTTCTATGTGGATTGATTCAGTGTGCGCCCTTTGAACTGCTAAGTTCTTGTAGTTTTCCAAAGCAGTAGGCTCCCTCAGACCCGCTGTGAAATATTGCCAAGGTGATTCTAGCTTGGCCAATGAGACCAGACCAATTACCAAAGTGATACGGCTCTTTAAAAGTGAAATGTAACTTTTGGTGATTTTCTGATGTTCTCTACGATTAGTAGCAGCGGATTCAGTACAAGCACCAAAGCGATTGTATGCCTACCCCAGGCGAAGAATCAGAGCAAATGATCTCGTTCGACGTCAGTTCACTGCGATCGACTTGGACCTGGCAAGATCCACATTGCAGGACTAGATAACTGAGCACGCAGCAAACTAAACAATGGAACCAGCTGCGACTTGCGAACTCGTGGAACTATGTATGCAGACATACTTCAAATTCGAGGGTGATATCTACGGACAACTGAAAGGAACACCAATGAGATCACCAATTTCTGGATTCATAGCCAAAGCCGTAATGCAAAAGTTGGAGAAGGAGGTTCTATCAAGGATCATACCAAAAATTTGGCTCCGATACGTTGACGACACATTCGTTATCTTGAAAAAGTAGGAATTGGAAAGAACACACAACATCATCAACGACACATTCGATGGCATTAAGTTCAAAATGGAGACGGATAAGGACAGAAGACCGGCATTTCTGGACATCTTGATCAACAGAACGTCATAAGGAAAACTGAAGACAACGGTCTACCGTAAAGCAACGCAACTGATCAAATTCCTAACTTCAAAAGTAGTCATCCATACAGCCACAAAAGATGCTGTGTTAGAACCTTGTTCGGAAGAATCCAAACGCACTGCAACACTGTAATACTCAAGAAGAAAGAAATATCCTCAGAATATTTGCTCGCAACGGCTAAACCTGCAACTTCATCAAAAGATCTCTAACCCAAAGAAAGAAAGAGAAGAACAGACGGAAAATCATGAAAAAGAATGACCCTGCCGTAATTCAATGACGTTTTGGAAGTGACGGCAAAACTGTTCAGATCATATGGAATCCAAGTAGCCCACAAACTGACCGCCGGCCTAAGGAGAATTCTGTCAAAACCAAAGGAGAGAACATCGGAGAAGGACAAGAGCATTGCTATCTACAAAGTAAACTGCAAGAACTCCTCAAAACACTGTATCGGACAAAATGGAAGAAAACTGTCAACAGCCTCCGTGAGCACCAATCGGCAGTCAGGAGACATAACCCACTATCTTTGATTTCCCTCCACGAAGATCAAGAAAGACATCAGTTTGATTTTGATTCAGTGAAAATTATCGACCACACTGGGTCAAAACACGCCAGAGAATTTCTCAAAGCTTGGCACTCCTCAGTCAACTCAGTAAACAGGCACATCGAACTGGATGACGTGTACACGCCAATGCAACTCAAGGATCAACTGACGCAACAAAAATGGTCACGCCGTGACCTGAGAACGGAGCTAAACCGCAATTAGGACGGAGGGACAACCACTCCCTCTACCAACCTCACCCCCATGCACCAGTTTAACAGCGAATCGAGTCGAACACAATGAGAACAAGGGACAAAAATGGTCGGTGGAAATGAACACATATATAAACGAACGGATACAAGCAGAAGACTGCCTCTTCACAATCACTGATGATGTTACTTCGGCTGGTGATGAAACGTTTGCAAACAATCTCGGCGAGCAGGTGAAATAGAACACTTGAATACTTGAATATGTGTTTTTAGCCTTTTGAAGCTTTTTTAATGATATTGTTTGGCCAGATGATAGGAAATATTCTTATGAGTGAATTATGAATTGGCTGGAAGACTGGACGAAAGCTGTTGGACATGCGGCTTGCCGATTGGGCTTGTTGAGGATCGTGTAATGCGCATAAATTCTTAGTTTGCCGTTGCTCGAAATAGACACGAACACTTGTGGATGTCGGCAGATGTCTGTTTGTCATATCATGTTACCAAAAATTAACAGATACATTCCTACGGTAATGAATAAAGAATGCAAGTAAATAAGCTGCAGCAAAGCGAAAGACGAGCCAGCGGTGGTTGGAACGGCACGCAACATATAAGTTATTCGGAGCGAAAATTCGTGCTCAGTAAAACAAATGCCTAAAAATCGAACGCATTGTTGAAGTCGAAGTCGGTTTGTTGCGCCGAAGACGTGTAGACAAAATACCACAGTGGATTGCTCTTGTTCTTCGGGTAATCCAAACCCATACGTACTCAAGGACCCGAGCTGCGATCAGCATGATACATCTCTGGGCATTACAGGAAAAAGCTAAATATTTTTTTAATAGTTATGATTTTATTGTTCATTCATTTATTTTTCAGTACTGAGACTGCGGTCAATTGAAGGCTACTTGATGACAAATGCCGAAAGAGGGAAAATGGGCTGCGATGAAGGAATTCGAGCTCACGATATTTATGCTGCAGTGTAGAAAATCCTAACCACCCAGCCAATGCCGCTCAGTGTATGAGTTAGTCGAAATTACTTGTGAATTTCCTCATAAGGAGAGTAACGAAAAGTCTAACGGAAAGGACAGGAGAGAATTTTCATCTGTTCTGATCTTACTAGATCACATCAGCAACTCGAAACTATTGACCCAATTAAAGGTCAAACCTGTTACCTTAAAAGTAGTCCGCAAGGACATTACCTGTACACTAGACAGGCTTATGTTTGACTCACTCAGGTAGGCAATCTCGCATATTTGAAAAGTATTAAAGAATAAAATATGAGAGATTTGTCCAAGATGTCTCTGCACAATATATCTTACGTTCTCATACTGCTTCTTCTAACCAAGGTTTCGAACCAATATATGCGGGCCCTCTAGCTACGGATGCTAAGAAGTGACACAGTACCCTACTGAAGTATAACTCATTTCCGTTGACGTAAAGCCCTAGTGGGATTTTCAGCAGCCTGTCCCCCCCAATTATTGGTACTTATGCCTGCAATTTGCCAGCCGTCACTAATAAACAAGCGTATTCCAGTAGAAGACATGTTATTGAAGTTAGTGTGTTCGAATGAAGTTTCTTTATGTTTGCATTACACAACACGTTACTAGGCAAATCTTATCTTTTTCTGATCATACCTGTTGGGGATGGTTTGCTCTCCAAGCGAACGCGTTCTCCCGGTTCTGACCGATTTTAGCAAGGATTCATCCGATGAAAATATATCCTGTTCGAGAAACGATGATCACCGAGACCTATACTCAAACAATAAAGGAAAACGATACTTGATTTTGCGGCAGCTGATAGAACCGTCTATTTTTTCGGGTTTCAAATTTTGCACATAGTTTTACATGTGTGAACAATGGAGTGAAGGAATTTCCAAAAGATCATTAAGCAGATCAATGTGCTTTTGAATTCTCACAGAAACACCAAGACCATATTCAAGTAAGGGAACTTCGATTTATCGAAAATTTTATAATAATGTGATTAGTGAATAATGGAGGATTTAATTCAATTTCAAATGGGAATTTGTGGTGTATATAGCAAATGAAGCGTGAACTGAAAACCTAGAAAGAACTGGACAGCTGTTTCGACCTGGTTCTGTCTCATCAGCAGAACGAATCCACCGACCCAATTAGGGGAGTGGGTGAACCCGGAACCTCACAGGTAGAACGTAAGCATACTACCCAGTGGGCCACTGGGCAGCTGGTCAGACCGTTTTTTATTTTCGATTTACACGATATAGCACAACTCATCTTGGCAAGCTTGTTATGGCCCACAGACCTCACTCATCTCAGCAATAGCATCCAGGGTTATGACTCGGTTATTACTACAGCTGTTGGCCAAACTCGTGCAACACCACCCTTATTTTGAAAATCTATTTCAGTTTGCAATATCATACTTATATATAGATGGCTATGAGTAAAGTGTATTTATTACTGTCTTTATCTCCAACATTTATGTTCTTAGTTCTTTTCTGTCACCACTTGAATTTGCGCGACCCTGAGTGTCGCAATAAAAATTGTAGTAGTTCGAAAGTTACAGCTCTAATTTGGAAAATATTTTAGGTAAAGAAGCATGGGAGTTCGTTTTTTTTAATACTTGATTCCTGTTCCATGAGAGTGTTTATTAAGTTGAGCACATGTATTCTAAATTTCTTATATCTTTTCATTCAGCGCATGGTAAATAAGCAAATTATTG
>UZAN01040886.1:0-15524 GCA_900618425.1 Echinostoma caproni | reverse complement strand
CTCCGTGGAGAGGATGACAATCTGAAAGAGAGGAAAATGCAGACAACATGAACTCGACTCACACTCAAATGGAATGGCAAGTTGCCAAGGTCGTTACATGTAGTGTCACCATGCTCAAACCGGATGGAACTTTCAAAAGGTTTTGGCATACAATTGAAGCCGAGGTAAATAAATCCGATGACTCAGTCGATGTCTTGTGGAAGTGATTCGATGTGAACATAAATCCAACTGGTTGCATATTCAACGAAATTTCTCCATCAAGAAATAAACCGCGAGGGAGAAAACCGGCAATGTCAAAGTAAGACGATGGTTAAAGTTGATCGCAGCAGAGATGAGTTGCACAAAAACAATCCGAAGGATAATCCGGGCTGATTAACCGTTTTTCCTTCACGCTTTCGTTTGGAAAATGATGAGTCAATTCAAAATTCAGCTGAGGCCACGTGATGTGAAGCCATTATGGAAAGCCCAACAAAGCAAAGCATGCATTGATTTTACTAAGAAATTCAAATTGCGTCGCCCGTACATTTGTCAATGGGTTTATTTCATTGGTGACCAACGGTTAATTCAGTAGACGTTGAAAGCTGATCTACTGAGCTAGTTTTCTGATGAATTTCTTTTTACCTATCAAGTACCTATTCCACCTAACGAGTAAGAAGAGAAGTGAATATTGAGCGCGTTGTCGTTGGTCTTCTGCATGCATAAATATGGGCATAGCAAAATTTCTTGCACTGACAGGGAGGTTTTTGATAACTGTCACTCCTAAAATGTATTGATGGAAGTCATATTTTTCACATATGATAGTTGGTTTATCTTCTCCCTTGAGGTTTGTGACAGACATAAATAAATATTACTTTTTCAAATTTATGCAGTTTCTAGAGGGGTCAAGTTCAATATCAAAATCGTTCAATTACCGCACGGCAGCTGGTATTTTAATTTAATCGAAACCTTTTCCCTCTATCAGAAACAAGGATAATTTAGCTACCTCATCATTGGTCGGCGGTACTAAGGGTGTACAATGTATTAGAGGAAACTTGCAAATTCTATTTGGCAGTCAACTTGGTGGACTCCATGCTAAAGCGACTGCCTCCAGTGCTCAAAAATGAAGAAGGGCAAATGGAACATGGACGAGATGAAAGTGCAATACCTGTATGAAGTCTATGCGTCGTTTAAATAAATAAATTACAGTTACGTTTTCTACTGTGACTTTGTTATCTGACAAGTGATGCACCAGCAACCGTCGTTGAAATCGTGAAGTTGAACATTTTAATGGTATGTGGCTAATAGAAGCAATGGCACAAGCGGGTATTATATCAGATATTTTGCGTACCATGTGGCGCAGTGTCATATTCAACCCCGTGAATGAGGCTGGAAAAACGAAGCATCGAGAAAAACAAATGTGATAAAAATCAGAATGTTGCATGAGTTTGGTCAATACCCGTATGTGCACGATGAAATTTCATTTGAAATTGAATAAAATCTTCCATTACTAACATGAATTAGGTAGTCAGGTTGTGATTGTTTTCAACCGAGTCATAACCCCGGAGGCTGGTGCTGAGATCAGCGAGGTCTGTGGCCGCAATAAGCTCGTAAAGATGTGTTGTGTTGTGTTGTATTGTGTTGCCCGGTGGCCAAGTGGGCAGCATGCTTGCGTTCTGCTTGAAAAGTCCCGGTTTCGATCCTCAGTTGGGTCGATGGACTCGCACTGCATATGAGAATCAACCAGGTCGAAACAGCTGTCCAGTTCCCTCTAGGTTTTCAGTTCACGCATCATTTGCTATATACACGACGAATTACCATTTGAAATAATGTGACGGTTAGTTCAAAAGTTTTAGCAGTGGTATTGGTTTCTTTCTGATCTTTGAAATCATTTGCGGTAAACGACAGTGTTACCGCCAGCATATAGCAGTCAAAATCATCAGGTGTGGAATAGGATTGACCAGTGAATGACAGTATAAAAAACGATGACATGTTATTAGTCCAATCGAAAGCCAGATGTAGTGCATTAAAAGAAAATGGATAAAACGCTTTTGCTTGAGATGCAACTGGCAATAATTTTTTGAGTAATCAAAACCGTCACTTTTTTAACAAAGCTGTCCTTGCAAAATAGTATCCGGAAATTCAAGGAAACAGTAAACACTGCATACATTGATTGTTATTGCAAAGCACCTCAAATATTTTATCAATAAGAAAACATCAGATTCCACAATGCTTCAGACAGGTAAACGTGTAACTGATGGGAGTAGGAAAAATGGTCTGAAGTGGGCAAAAGACACTCTCATGGTCAGTGATCTCTCCGCTTCAAAAATGGGCACATGATTCTTCCAGCAATCTAACGGTGAACGGACAACTGACACCTAATACCATATTCAATAACCTCCATACAGAACTACCTCTTGATTGTCAAACTTGTCCCGAATTTTGGTGAAACAAGGGTGAATAAAACAAAGGTTGCGACGGGGAAAAATGTCACCTCGAATGACAATGATCACATCCAGGTAGTCATACCCTGCAAGTGAAAGAAATATCTTTCCTCCCATGCGCGAATGTTACAGAACTACTTCTTTGCATGAACAATGGGGGCGGTGAAAATGTTTGTCAATAGCCTGTATTTGACGGGTTGCGTTGGACGGACCTCAGTGTGGTGAGCAGCTCCACAGTGAAACATACATAAGCCCGAACTAGTGTTTCTATTTTGGGATGGGGGTGGAGCGGGGAAATCCGTTAATATATTTGTTCACGTCATGTTTAATTGTATGGAAAGAATCAGGATTGGTTTGTGTTCTGTACAGTTAACATATCCAGCATGCTACCCTTGTGTCCCGTATGCAGTTTTCGGCCTGTTATTTATGTGAATCACGGGTGTATGGGTTCAAGGGGGAGTATTTGCTCTATTTTGTCATCATTCCGTGTCGAAATACAAGAAATTGACTGTCAGGAACTTTAACTTAAATGGTGAAAACAAAAAACTGGAATTTTGAGGGGAACAAAGTGTACCCTGTTGAAGGAATACGCATTTTTAGCACAAATTTTCCTTCGTAAGGAATCCTCCTTCATCTCAGCCTGTAATGTTTTACCAATGAAGAAATACTTTTGGTTTCAATTTTACCAAATCATTTGAGTCCACAGAACATTTCTGCTGCATCATTTTATCATCATTATCCCATCTCATTTTCTTTTCAGTCAATATATAAAATTTATGTAGTAGATGACAAATTCACACTACGTAGTCATTTAGTTGCCACCTAACCTATTCCCTGTCTTCTTCTTTCCAAAGCCAATAATTGATAACCATCTGACGAAACATTTTTAGTTGATCCGGAATAATAATTTTATTGATTATCCGTAATTTTCCCTTATCACAGTTAAGCCTGTGGGTTGTTGATAGGCCCCCTACGGATTGCAAGCGAAGTAAACGGTGGCCACATATGAACCATGTTGTTTCAGTATTGCAGTCTCGAATTGAAGGAAAATCTGGCAGCTGCCAACATTGGTGATCTCAATCGCCATTTCAGTAATGCTGCGGCCGACGCTCTTTATTCATACACAGCAGTCTTCCCTTACCTCAATGTTGCTAATTTATTAAGGGACCAAACGGAAACGTTCAAGACGTTTATCAGTCTGCCGTCAAATAAAACAGGCGGTCCTGATCAACTACCACCTGTAGTGATCAAAGGATGTTCAGTGTCCCTCTCACCTGTTTTTACCGACTTACGCAGCCTGTACTTTACTCAGAATTGCGTTCCGAACTGCTGCATAGTGGCTTCTATCACGCAAGTACCCTAAAAAGGAACGTCTAAATTTCGCTCGATTGTTTGCATGTTTGTTGGTTTGAATTTTATTACATAAAAGGTTGTCCCAGCCGGATGCACCAGATCTCACTCAATCCGTTGTAGCTATAGATTAACCCTTGATGCACTGACGTCCCTCGACCATTGTGTTTCTTCTTCTTCGAGCAGCAAATGCAAAGCTGTTCGACTGTTTCCTTGACGACAGTGACACCTTCAATCGTGTCCATAGGAAGTAAAGTTTTCATACTCTCTCTAAGAATGGTATTTAACCGCAAGTAGCCAATCTTTTTATTATACTTTCACCCACCACCTAGAGTTTACTAAACATAAGGGTCAGAACTCTTCGATTCTACCCTCATCTCAAGGGATTTTTCAATGTGCTATTTTGTCTCTCTTCCTGTTTCTCCCATGCATAATTTTAATGATTGTTTGCTCATCTAATGAGCGATGAAGATGATTTTGTGTTTGATGTAAGGCCTCAAAATTCCTCCATATATCCCAAACTTCTGCATAGTATCTCACTGATCATCGACTGATCTTTATAATACAATCCTAGCATGAATTCTTTCAAGTGTAAAGATGTTTGTTTTCTTTACTGATGACTGACTTATACATTGATGTCATCAACGGAGAACAAGGTTCAAGAGCCTTTTCCATCAAAAACCTCGTTGCGACCAGTTCCCGAAAACTCTATTGACCGCATCAGGTCATCGAGGTGTTCACCAAGTCAGTAGACTCACCTTTTACGTTATTCGTTTGAAAATTCTATCTACCTTAACCCACTTAATAAAACCTTTTGTCTTCTCTTGCAACCACTTCCCCACTAACTGTATGTATCCCCAGTTATATTTACCTGTGATGTCATAAAGATTTTAAACTCATACACAGATCCATCAAACACAAATCTCGATACAGTGACATATATCTTAAACGTATTACGCATCTTATAGTTTCATAGCACTTTGATGCTTGCTAAAAATTTCCGCCAGGATACTGTTAGACCCATCTCACCCTCTTTACTCACATCTGAGCAAATGTATCCCTACAGCTACCAATCCCTCCATATATAATTAACTCGGGGCCTTTGAATTTGGCCGTGCCTTGTTATCGTCGGATATCATTTCGTGAAGTTATATTTAAGTAACGCGTGGTCATCAATTTTGAATAAACTCGTTAAATTTTCAAGGTCAAATGTTATCCTATAATGCCATTTATGAAATCCTTGCAGTTTATCGCGCAGAAACACCAGTTCCAGGATTTGCCCATTCTGTGAAAAATCGCATCAAACGACTGCGGAAATGTGTTCATAGATACCATAAGAACACCGTGCTGGCTGGCGTGTGGCGCTTAGACAGCGTTCTGTTGATAATTTGACCCTTCTGTCTATTATCTCATGTAACATTCGTTCGCTCATGGCAAAACCCGATGATGTCAAGAACAAGATACACCACAATGAATGCAAAGTGCAGGGCTAATTCTACTCCGGGAAAGTTGGCTACATCCTGAGAATGAGGACAACGTCGTGCATCTTGATGGACTTAACTTATTCCGAGGCGATTGTAAGGTAGTGGAGTGGTTACTTTTGTCAACAGGAAATAGTGAAAAACCGCTCATCAACGTTTGCACTTTAGCAATCTTGAGATAAATGGTATTTTTGTTTATTGTAAGCCCCAATTTCTTAGGCACCTTTATCGTATTACATTAGTGAGCATTTACATCGCCCGCGACACGCCTTACTCTGATATTCGTTTGTTTCTCGACTCTTTCTCCTCACAACTTATAACAGGTTTAGATCAATCTTCAGGCATTGCTTCTGGTGATTTTATTGGTCTTAATATCTCTTTCCTTCCAACTTTATGCATAATAAATATTGTAAATTTTCTTACCCGGCTCGGTGTCCAACTTGAAGGGATTTTTGTAATTAACCCTGAAATTTTTTTCATTGAGAAGTGGGCTCTCAGACCATTGCTGTATTTTTTGCATCCCGAAAGTTAAGGTAAATGCTTTTATCACCAAATGAACCGTTCCACATCTAGAACCATCGGAAAAAGAAATTACACTCCTGACAACCTACGCAGACTTAGAGATATGGTTTCTTCTACCGATTTCACTGTCTTTTCCAATGATGACAACTCTTCCAGTTGTGAGCATCTTGCGCGTGATCTGCATTTTTGCTCAGTTGAGACTTGATACATTCGGACTGACAGATTCTCTTCGCATCTTCTAAAGCGCCACCGTCGTGATAAAGAGAAAGTTTACAGGACTGGAAGGCGCGGTGCTGTCAAACATCTATCATTATTAATCAAAATGGAAATACAGCGCCTAAATCGGATATGTATACAAACACCTATGTGTAACAAGAACTGCCGTGATATGTGGTTTGCCTTGAAGCAGCTTTGTGGTTCACGCAACAGCTCTTTCCTGGATGTTGAGGAGTTAAAACGTCAATTCGCAAATGTTTATGTACGGAACTCGACACCTTTATTTACACCTAATGGGGAAAACAAATCTGTCACCTCTGTGGAAGTCCTGAATGTACTGAAGTGCCTTACATCTAACAAGGCACATGGCCCTGAATCACTGACGTCCTTCCTGCTGAAAGTGTGCTGAACAGCTTCCTTTACCTACTTCAGTGTTGTTCAATTTGTGTATTTCATCTGGAAGCATCCCTGATTGCTGGTGAGTTGCTTGGATAACACCAATTCCCCAAAAGGATCTTCCAAATACCGACCAGTTGCTTGCACATCAGCATTATTGAAAGTTTTCCGAAGAGTCCTTCTTAACCGGATGACCCTTTTATCCGCTACCCATGACCTTATTCAATTTGCTTACAAAACTTCACTTTCCACTCTTGATACTCTTGTTCACGTTGTCCACTCTGTTTCATCCCCATTGGATAAAGGGTCTATGTGATGATCCACGCCTACGAGATGACGCCTACTCTGAAGCGGCGCGGTACAGTTTCTGGACACCTGCGATCAACCAAATTTGAAAGATGACGTCAATGACACGCATACGGCTTCTGATTACACGCCATAGGCAGGTTGTGCCAGCTAATCCGAGACAGTGCAGACAGAAGCAGAATTACGTAAGCAATACTGCAATACGATTGGTGGAAGCCTAGATAACCAATGATCTTCTTTTGTACATGTTATTTATTCACCTTCATTGCTTCCAATAAACGAACTACGAACTACCATTCTTGTGGCCTTTTTGTCGCGTCTCGTTCACGTGGGATATTGCGAGCTCGTGCCATTGCGGTCCAATGCTCCCATAATCCAGTCCGTGATAGCCGGTCCTTGATTCGTGTCCTGTGATTCGAATTGAGTGGTTTATGTTCCGAATTCCGTGTGTAATACTACTACTATTAGTACGATCGCTTCAGTCTGGTATCGTGTGTTTAAATTTTCTTGATTATGCTAATGTTTTCAGATCACTCGACCGTGGAATTCTCATTCAATGCCTTTCGGATAAATTTGTTGAATGTACTAATTAATTAGTTCACTCATAGTACGGAATTCACTTTTTGTAACGGTCAGTCTTTCTCCTTGGTAGAAGTTAACTCTGGGGTCTTTAGGGTGCTATTGCATTTTCACTCCTTTTTTCACTGTACATTAAGGAACCTCCCATCCCTCCGAACTTTATCGCATGCGAGTATGCCGATGACGTAGTGCTCGGTTGTCCCTCGGCTGACCGCGACTGTTTTTGTCAACTTCAAGTTTGTCTGAAGTTAGTCTGTCGACCACCCGGTCTTTGATGCTCAATCTAGAGAAATGTTTAGATATTTCTTTTAGCCTTAAAACAGACACGCATTATCAAATCCTTTTGAATAATAAGCCTGAACGTTATTAATAATATATATATAATAATAATAATATCATTCTGGTGATCCAGACTTCCGTGACCGCAATCCATGCACGACTAGGTACAGTTTCATATCATCCAATCACCGTTCATGAAGCTCGGCCAATGGTACAACGGGCGAACATGACATCAGAGTTAGCACATATGATTCGTCGGTGCAAACGGTTACGTCATTAGAGGATGCTCGTTTAACCAATCATATGAATTGTTTATTACAATCTATAAAACATGATCTAATTCCATGAATAAACATAAGCATTTGCTGCTATCGATTCTTGGTGTATTTCATTGGTGTCCTCAATTCGGGTTGGAGCCAATTCAGTTCTGAGCAGTACAGTACGGATTCTCGTATTCCTAAACTCAATACTATTCTGATTACTACAATCATCCACAAAACCAACTCTGTCAAATATCTGGGAGTTACTTTGTCACATAATATTTCCTAGTCCAACTTGTCGAAAATATTTACATTAGGAATCGTGGGCTATTCTTCTATGCTTTTAGGTTTAAAAAGCTCCGCGTTCCCTAAACGTTATTCCTAAATTTGTGATTCTTCCACATTAGTAGCACTGTTCTCCGTATATTTCCCTGGTCTAGAGTAAAATAACTTTATTCTCTCTTCCAAATCTCTTAAACGTCTTTCTGTTGCGGTGGCATTTCAGAGTCCGTTTAGATTGACTTTATGGTGAGCAAGCATTTTGATTCATGCGATAGATTTATCAGTCATAAACTGTCAAATGAAGAACACTGCCTGCATGCCCATCTCAACAAAGCAATGTCTCATCCGAGTACGTGTCTGTGGTGATCGTGTAACGATTACGCACGCACCGCGGTACAGCTTCCAGGTACCCAATCAAGAAGCGGGTTTACCGACCAACCCTGTAGTCTCAGTTGGCATCATCCGAATTGGCTGAGTGCAGAAAGGCAAACAGATAAACCATATCCTTGTTGATTGGACATTCAAGAATCGACCAATGATTGTTAGTTGCCTGTAATATATATTTCCATGATTTTCTTAATAGAATTAACTGTATCTACAGCTCGCTTTGGTTCTACCTGGCTTTGTGCTATTCAGTGGGTTTTCAGTCCGATACCGAGTTCGCGCCATTCGATTTCGATTCCTATTCTGAATACTACAGTGTTTCAAATTTAGAATTCTTTGTTCACACAGCATCACATATAAAAATAGCATCATCCCTTGTTTTTCTCGTATATTTTTCAACCAGAAAATATTATTCCTAACTTGAATAATCATCTCTCATATTAGGATTTTATCACATCCGCTTGTTTTTCACTTAGAAAATATAGATTATTTTTTTTCCAATGCTTAACGTTTTCCTCACTGAAACGTGTCGAAAATGCTGAAAATTTATCCTATCGGGTGCAGAAAGCTTTACTTGACTTGACTTTTGTGCTGTAGTGCCTGCTGCTAGAGCAGGAACTACAGCACGTATTTATTCTTTAATACCACATCTCGCACATTTTATTACTTATTCTCGTCTTGTCAAAGGAAGCGATAAACTCAAACCTTGCTAAGTTTGCTTAATCAATTGTGTGGGCAATGTTTCATCGTTCCTTTTGTATTTATCCTGTTATTTCTACTACAAAGAAGGATAATGTTACAGCTGTATATTCGTCCTCCATTGGTCGAATTAAAGTGTTTTTTTGACTTGTCTTGACTGGCGTTATATCAATTCCACCATTATGAGGATTCTTTTGTATCATTATATCATTAGTCAAAATGAACCTAATATTATTAGAAATAATAGAATTTTTCGTCATTCTAGGAAATCGCCTGTGAAGGCTAACAACAGGTGTTGGACAGTTGGTTCTTCGCTGTTAGGCTTATTCAACAGTCCGAACAAGAAACGTAAATCTTTGGGTTAAGGGCAAGAGCCCTTAAACCCGAGTTAATCACTTAATGGCTATTATAAGCTAGCACACCGTCAAGGATTGAGAATGTTTTCTCTTTTATTTCATACGTAATCATGTGTGGGACTTAATCATTGGAAGTTCATTATATTCTAAATAATACAAAGATCCTGTCAGATAATTCGCTTTGAATAAAACAAAACACCACAATCATTTCCTTCTATTTTTGAAAAACAACAAGTAGCCAGGTAAGTTCCTTATGGCTTGAAGTTCAGATACAACGAAGAATAGCTATCCATTAACTGTATTCTCAAAGTACTATAACCAGTAAAATTAGTCACGTAACTCTTTTACACTCACTGAAATATGTGTCTACCATTTGAAGTAAAAGCTCCATAACCGTGATAAATTGTCGTGTTCCAACATATAGAATCCTTTCAACCGTAGGGATTTTACTCTCAGTCTAGCAGAGCACTCACTTCTTCCGGCTAACTACAAAGCAACCCCCAAATATGATTCCATTCCGACTCCACCTAACGACACAACGTAGACGTCACCATTTAACGTTATCTATCAACAACTCGGATGTCACAATTTTTAGTGAAGCAAAGTCTCCCTGAAACTGTAACAACAAGTAGCCTAGTTAGGCGGCATAATTCAACATTTGAATACCTAGTGTCTGCAAAAGATCTAGTAGATCAAATTTACAAACCGCGTATTCGCTTCATTCGTTTTATTCTAACAAACTGATTCTCTTTTTTCTACCATCCGTTCCGCACTGTTCACTGAGTGTACTTTTGTTAGCATCCAGATGGAAATCAATGAAATATAGTTGGCGACTACGGCAAATTATCAATACAGTTTATAGAGCACTATTGCCGTTATCAGCATTCTCAGGGAGATTCGTTCAAAGAGGTTAGAGTAGAATACTTCTTTTTTATCTTAATGAAGTGCAGTTGAGGCATTGAAACCTATAGAATAAATAGTTGAAAAGAGGAATGAAAAGATAATATATGTTTATGGGCTTCAGAAAAAACGTACACCGTTTCATGAATCAAATCGGAATCTCAGATGACCAGTTTTATGAGCACAAGAAACTGTCATGAAAATCAGTTTTCTTATGAAAACATGCGAAGTAAGGTATTCACGTATATATATATATATATATATCTGTGTGTAAGTGTGTTAGCCTGTGTGTGTGTGTGTGTGTGTGTGTGTAGAAAGAGAAAGGTGTTTATCTACCGATCTACCCAGCTATATGTCTACATAGATATCAAGCGTTTGGTCTATGGGCCGCTTTTAGGTTTATTTTTCTTGGAAATCATCCGTGGTATCCAGTTTACCAATTTCCATCGTTGTTCGAACAGGAGTGTTTTCATTTCTGAAACGGCGTCAGTGGAACATAATATAAAAACGTCTCCAGGTAAATGCGAAAGCATAACACAATTGTCAAGTTGAATTCAGGCGCCAGCATTTAATACATTCATTCACGATGAAAGATGCTGAATTCTGGTAATCATTCAGCGGTTCCTCGTTTATTCAAAGACTTTTTATGGAGTCGCATGGGGAGAGTCCTGGGATCATTTGTTTAGTCTTTGTTGCTTTCTTCAGAATTTCAGATAGATGCCTTAGAATACAAGTCTCTCAATTTATTTGTGATGTAATATAAGATCTTCTGCAAAAATGACCGTTTAGTGATTAAGTCTTTATTTAGAAAGCTGTCTTTACGGATATAAGAACTACAGTATTACTGAAAAACAAACCAAACTCATCCCAAACTATAGGGATAACTGAACATAACTGAGATAAATAATTGTTTTACCACTCAAACTCGAAATCAAATGAATACATTTCCGGCTTATAAACGCCTCCCTTTGGATCTTAAGCGGCGGTGGGCAAGTGGTAAGTGTTACCAAATTATCGCACAGGAGGTTGTGTTTTCAAATGGACTCAGGACTGCTTAACGTTTCCCAAATTGCTGTTTCCGTCTTCCTAAAAACCGTCCCTACCAGTTTGGTTTCAATAAAAAAGAAGCAAAAGAAGAAGTTAAACAGCAGCAAAATCAGATATGAAGCAAATATTATTCTACATAAAGATAATTTTACTAACAAAATCATAATCAACAAGACTTCCTAGTTTACTTTTTCTGTTATGGTTTTACAATTAAATTGGCTTATTGTGAGAAAACTGGGGGAGACAGTGACTGTATATCTATATCTATATCTAATAATAACTGCCATATGGCATCTTTCGACGTTGTTTCTATGTTCATCAATGTGCCTGCTGTGGAAAATAAGCAAATCATTTGTGACTACCTGTTGGTTTATTGCCCACATTGCACTTTTAGAGGTGAGTGAGGTACGACGGCAGTTTATTTGAAGTGTTGGTTTAGACCGCCCAAGGAAGAAGGGGAGATGCACTTGTTTCACGATTATTCAGAATGCCACATTTGAATACAAAGTAAAAAAGTTACTTGCACTTTGTCACTATTTAATATCCTTGTATAAAACAATTCAATCAGGCAAACACTAGTAGAATTTGCTGAATTTTTACATTCAGAAAGAAGTTTTTCATGTACTTCAGAATGTATTACGTATTAAAGGGGAATGGGCATCCAAAAGTATGGTGCAGCGCTTCAAAGGGCTTCATTTAAAAATGTGCAATCGTATCAAATAACTTGCCACACCTCTGTCGTGAAGTTACTTGATTGACCGGAAACGATAACAGTGATACTCATCGGAAATGGGGAAAAGAAATGTCACTTACCGAAGGAGATAACGGAACCTCCTTTATCTTATCCGATTTCCAAGCGTTTTTTCTGGAATCAATCGTGTCGATATAACAGCCAAGGGTTTTGACATCAAAATCTTGGCCATTTCGCATCAGGAAGAGATGCTAGCACTCAAGCACATCACTGAGGGCTTCGTCACAGAAAGTGGGTGTGTTGACTAAATCTTCACTCTCCGAAGAAATTTAGAACACCAGTATGAATTGGACTCAGTGTTGTTTCAATTTTCATGGAATTCCTTTGGAGGATCTTGAGGGACGAAGCTAACAACCGACATAACTCCAAATAGGATGTTATTCGTCTACACGGGCTCGTGCTCGCGTATACAGCGAGGATCTTTTCTTTTCATACAGAACGTAGGTGGTGTGGTATTTAGATGAGCGTCTGAATTCTCCGTCTCCGGATAAGAATATGCAAATGATATATTTGTGTTGGACGAAAACATAGGTAATCAACGACGGTTGAGTGAGAGTCAATAGTGAGATGAATTTAGTCGTAAACAGAGGAAACGAATCCAAATGAAAAGATGGGATTCGCCGTAAAGCTGTTGCGATCTTGCTTTCCTTCATTAGTATGTAACTGGTTGTCAGGTGCGGAATATTTTCAACCACGTCATAAACTTCTAAGCTAATCTTGAAATAAACAAGTTCAGACCACCGAAATTCACCTATTCACACTATATCGTGTATGTACGAAAAACGCTGTCCGATCAGTTGTCCGTCGTTGGAATAGGAAGGGTGCTTCCGGTCTCCCGGAGAGGTTCAGACGTTTATCCCTATGTGGATTGGCAGATTCGCTCTGCTACTGCTGATACTCAAAACGACCCCTCATCTGTATTCTATTTCCTAACGTTTTAGTTCATGTTTCGCTTGCTCTTCACATAATGAAATTCAGTATGCAATGATATGAAATCTTCCAAACATATACAGGTGGGATTTGTTATATTGAGACTCGACAAGTGATAATCAAAGGTAAATCACCTGATCGCGTGGCGTTATACAGGTGTCTAAGACCAAATTTCCCCACCACCGATCGGTTCAAAGACGAACTTGAGGGTTGATCTCATCATCATCAACCCTCGTACGTGTATGAACATCTAGACAAACAGACCTCCGGGTAAAATTTTAAATCTTCTATTTCCTCATTCACCCTTTGATGACAATGGTTATCAACCGTGGCCCTTTGTAGAAAAAAGGTTTTACTTCCTTTCTATATTGGTTATAGAAACGTACAATAAACTTTTATCAAGGGGCCGCGGCCATGCGAAAGCTGTCTAGGGAAATACAGATAATGGGAAGATGGGTGGCGGTGGTATGGTTCAAACTCAGGACCTTTAGGTGGTTGTTTTGACCACTCTAGGACTCGATCACTACCACCTTTTGACAGACAGGAAATATTGAACTTTTGTATTTTCCAAACCAAGAGCAGTGGCTCAGTGTCAAACCACGGGTTACACGGGTGCTGTTTCGATGTCCAAAAATTAATAGCTTTCATACAAGCCAAGTCTGAACTGTTGGTGGACCAACCGAACCCTCAAAGATCAGCCAACTCCGAACATAATGTCCGGGATGTTACTGTCTAACTGTAAAAGACTTACAAACGCAGCTTATTACAGTCAATCTCCTGATATGTCGCATCTTCGCATCTTCCAATATCCTCCAATTTTTGAAAAACCTAACTGAACTGTATACGTAACAATGCAGGTCCTGACTATTTACTGTCACTCCCTCAGTATGTCACACGTCCTGACAATTACTTGGTCGCTGGCTGATGTGTAGTCATGACAATTCACCAACCAACATGCAATGTTGCATTCCGCCAATGACGTTTCACCTAGTGTGATGCACACGTGACGCTGTTCAAAAATTGGATTTACAAGCTCGTATGCATATGACACATACTTGTCCGTATTACCCAATGAACAAGGGAGATGAATTCCCTCATCCATCTGTTGTAAATATCTCCATATGAGATGAATAAACGTAATGAAGAATTATAGCTGGTAGATTAACATTAAACTATCTATAACTACTTTCAAGTTTTGTTTACGCCATCGAATTCCATACCATATTTATGGACGGGGGATAAACTAACCTCAGTGCAGTGGTAAGGACAAGCTCATGTGAATACCGTCTCCAGATTATGAATATTTTACACTGTCCTATTGTGTGTTGCATGACAACCCTTTTATTGAGCGCTGCTATTTCCTGAAATTTGTACTATTGTGCATTCAATAAAAGGAATTACAAAAGAAAAAAACATCTAGCGAATAGTTCTGGTGAACTTTGGGGGAGATCGGAACAAAGAACCGCTTCTAGTTTCAAAAAACGAATCCTGCGTTGTTTTTCATATATCTTATTTGATGAGGCCAGAGAAAAAGATGAACCCGAGAGGTTGCGCTCACCGTTCAAACATCCCAAACCGATCGGATTTCAATGTACAATCTGAACGCCGCCAAACCTGTCATATATGTGTAAGTAGTTATGTGCTTCATTCTTATTATTATTTGATGGATTTTATTATAGCTGTTTTGTTAGGAACAACCCCCTTGTTTTACTATTCTTCTAGCAAATAGGATTTGATTAGCCTAGACGAATACAACTGTTTGTTAAGTAATTACTATATTTTGTACTCAGTCGGGATAATAGAGCGTCATAAACCGACGAAATTATACTTAAGAGGTGTTCGTGAACGCCGGGAATAAATGCATTTTTATTAATAACAGATTCGTCTCATTACTTACGGCTTTGATCCTTTGGGTTCAGTCATCCGTACACATGCTTGTCGTTAACTGAATCTGTTAAATTTGCGTGATGTCTAGTCCCACTTTCAAAACAAACAAAATATAATCTATTTTGTTCCACCAGTTGCTCTCTTGGTCACGCAATGCACAAATCACATTTTGGACCACCAATTTTCGAACAAAATTGGAGATGGTGGTGGACAAAAGATTAGTGATTGCGGCGAGCAAAGAGAATTACAATTCATTTCTCCTCTCTCTTACCTGATCATCATTCCCCAGATATGTTCACTCTCGGAATCCGCTAAATCATCTAAATTTTCCCGAGGTGAGAAGGCAAACATCTGGTTTAGGTAAAAGGAAAGTTGAATGAACCGTCGTCTTTTTCTCCTGTTCGAGAATATATATTCCTTAATTGTATCACATGAGAACCCCTCTAACATACACCTAACATTCCTCCAGTCATCTGCCT
>UZAN01040885.1:0-38423 GCA_900618425.1 Echinostoma caproni | reverse complement strand
TGAAGACGCTTTTGTTCGTCAGTGTCGCTCCTCTCAGCGTGGATTGCATGCAGATCTAATGACTCATTTGGAACAACTCCTGGCGTTTCCGTTTGCATTGGATCTGGCTGTAGAGGCACGTAAACCGCTTGTCGACACAAGCACAGTCCCAAAACCGTCCAACTCAACTGGTGATGCAAATGGGCAGCGTGCTCAGGCAACAACCGCTACCAATACCAACAATGCGGCAAACAATCATCCTATATCTGCGACAAATGGAGAGGTAGCGGGCAGTACCGCTGGACAGTCAAGCAAGGTGAGCAGCTTATCTGTGAATGTGATTTGACAATCAAAGGATGTTTACTTATCCAAATGACACTAAACAGTCTTTGGGGGGGGGGGGCAAAAGTTTGTAAATTACCTGAAATACAACTGATAAATATGATATCCTCATAGACAACGGTATTGCTTGTTGTTTTTGTTCCCCGGCTAGTATGACTTGATGATCAGTTGCTCACTGAGTCTTTCAGCTGGGGAATAAACTTTCCATCACCGTTCTAGGTGGCACTCAATACGATTACTACAAAACTATTGCGTATATAAGTGCCTATGAACCTCTTCCTTTAGTTTTTAAATCAACAATAGTTACTGCATTCTAATCATCATTCTCCTGTTTTATCCAAATGGGTAACCAAAACCGGCGTACAAAAGTGCACGGTTAATGGTTGTAAGAACTGAACTGAACTGCCTTCAGTGAGCAACATATCGGAGCATTGAGCTTAGTGTAAACTGTCTGGCAGCCAGCTATGATTTTCAGCCTCAATTGCATTCCAATCACCTCCCTTTTGAATGAAAAAATTCAAATTCTGTTCTGAAACCGTAAACTTATCTTTTGGACTATACTGGGTCGCGGGAATCCTTGAGAGACTCACGCTCCTCCGAGTATCCTCCCAACACGATTCCGATCAGAAGCCTCCTTGTTGTCCGCTATTTCATCGACATAGTGTAGATAAAGTTCAACTGCAGTTTTTCGGATTATCCCCGATTTAGTGAATCACATCTCCAAATCGCCCAAACTTTGATCTCATTATGCACATGCTGTATGCATCGATAGTTGTTCGCGGCTGTGAGAAACGACATGTAGCTCAATTTACGGTGGGAAAAATACATGTATGAACATTTACTAATCCGTCCCGGTTGCCAGATGAAGGCACGAGAAACAGTAAGTGTAACTGCTTCGGCCTAGGCAATCTGAAATTCCTCTACCCACGACCAAATCGTGGACCAATTGTTGTACCGTGATATGTTTTACAAACAAGTGTGAAACACAACGGTTTGATAAAATTGTTACTCACTGCGAGATTATATTCGAAGCGGAACCATTGATTCACCATCATGGACAAACTCGTGTGAAGTGTTGGCCTCTGACCGTTTTCCGAACTACTGACTATAGAAGTGCTACGTAACGAAAATGATGTCGACAACTGCAGCGGTGAGATAATGGATTTCAATTTGCATCGATCCTGTTTGGCCCAATCCTTCAAAGTGAAAACTGACCCTATCTGTGAGGAAAGCTATCACGCACCTCCTATCACCACGCTGGCGCTGGCGCTAAACAAACAGTCTCCTGATTGCGCTGCTAGCGGAAACACTGCATCTCTGCAACGTACCGGTGATGCAAGCTGATCGAGATCCCCTTCCGGGAGGTTTGCGACCGAGGACAAGTTTCAGTTTCAGTTTTTACGGCCATTAACTGTGCATTTTCATGCGCCGGTTTTGCTTGCTGTCTTTTGGCTGCCCACTTGGATAAAAGAGCAAAATGAAGATTGCAATGTTGTTACAGTGTCAGTTTTGATCAGTAGGAGCGGCAGTCTTCAATGAATCCTCGTCAGCGGTGGCTGATGGCGGTGGTCAATTTAATTCCGTCGACATAAAGAGTTTGCGATTTCCGTGTAAGGCGGTGTAGTTTCTTGAGTGAGAAGTTGATGCTTGATAGGAAATTTCCATACTCAGTGCAAAGTTGGATTAGGCGTTCTCCGTTGTCAGTCCGGTTAGCTGGGATCGCCTGGGAGCCTTTCTGATTCGTCCAGTGATCCTACTTGAACACTGAAGTCTCCAGCGACTACCATGATGTCCGTTGACCGAGCATTTTGGCGCAGTTAGGAGAGAGGTTCTTGTAGAATTCATCCTTCATTTCCGACGAACTGCAATCAGCGGATGCGTACACGGATATGACGAATGAGAATCAGTGCTTCGTCTGTAGGTGTTGACTCGTACTAAACCATGCAGACGCACAGCGCCCATTTGGATACAAAGGGCAGAATGAATATGGCAGTGTTGATAGCAGAGTCAAAGAGAGGATAGAGAATTCATATAGACTGGACAAATTCAGTCTCTGTTTGGTGTTCATGGACGTGAAGAAGAAAATCAATGATTATTTTTTTTGTTTAAGAAATATTTGTGCAAATGGATGTTTGGCAGATTTGATTTTTGTATGGCGATTGTAAAAATTTCAGTAGCCTCGGTGGGATTCGAATCCACGCATGGACGCTGCGTACGCTTTGTATGCGCACGCTCTACCAGCTGAGCTTCGAGACCACACCTATAGCACTGATCTTTCACATTCGAATTACCCATCCAACTTACAGAGGCATATGGCATCCACCAATTAGCATGCAAGCTGACTGCCCCGACAAGTTTTCCTTAGAATTCACCGGAGTTCACCGAATGAACATCTAAGACAAGGTTAATTGTGCAAATGGATGTGGCCTCGTAGTTCAGCTGGTAGAGCGTGCGCGTACAAATCGTAGGCGGCGTCCATGCGCGGGTTCGAATCCAACCGAGACCACTGAACTTTTCACAATCGCCATATAAGAAATATTTAACAAATCAACAGTATAACTAAGTTCAAGCATATAAGTATCTTTGTTTGCAAGGTTGTTGTGCAAACGGTTAAGAAAAAAAACAAGATTTACGTAAAATTAAATGTAATCGCTGGATGATAAAAGTTCACTTATGTTTAGGAAACCAAGCTTGTCCTCACAAACACGATGAAAACAAATTTTTCGGTTTTGCGCCATTTCGTGGTCACAGCACGATACAAGAAACAGATCTGATTAAGATGTCATCCAACTTTCCGCCTAAGGTTTCAAGGCTGAGGGTGCCAATTAGTATTTCCGATTTGTAGGCTATCAAAATGGCTACCATTGGTCATACTAGTCTATTGAGGNAGTCTATTGAGGAACGGATTTCAAGTTTGAAATGTCACACTTTTTGCATTGACTTTTAGATTGTCCAATCAGGTTACTTCAATATTCACAGAGAATGCAGTTGGCTTCTGGCATTGAATACACGGAAGTTTAAATCAATTACTACTAAACTTCTTGTTTATAAACCCGAGCATTCTAATGTTCTCATTTTTTATCGACATACAGACAAAACGAAGACAATTAACTGCCGTAAGTGCTGAATACAAATTCCAGTTTTCAATGCAAATGTGAACAATAAGTAATCCCGCTTTTTGTTGAATTCACAGTAAGATAGTCAAATTTCACGAAGAGGAAAGCAGCCAATCAGAGGCTGTTCCGGGATGCAAAAGTGTGGGTGACTTCGGTGGCAGTAGTGGAAATCGAGATGATACTGACTTACTAGGTTTTATCGTCGCCAACAGAATAATGAACAGTTTTTATTTACTTTGCTCTAAGCAACTGTTTGAGCTGTTCAGCTGTGGTGTTTTCCTTCGTTATTTCCCACAATCGTTTGTCAATCGGCTTAGTGATTGTTAACCATTTTGAATTGCACCGCTCCCTATTTTGTTTCGACTTGTATTATGAAACAAGATTTGTTCAAACGTGACGTCTTGTTTAATGCAATGCTAGTTAGTATCATTCCGCTTCTTATTCTCTCAAATTAGTTATTGAATAAATACTTTGCCCGAAATCAGTCAACCGTGACGGACTTATTCTGACACTGTGCTCGCGTCGTAGTAAGCTATCGAGCCCTTTCTCCGTGCACGTTTCGTATATCAGCAATGCTTCAGTGGTTCGTGGCCTGAGTACAGCCTTCAACATTCTGCTTAGAATACATGTACTTATTGTGCATTCACGTGTAACCTCTGCTTGACTTCCTCTGAAGTGTGTGCCAGACCCAAACTTAACCCAATTGATGCTCATCGTAATCTGCATTGTATTGTTTCAAATGTTCTCTTGACCGGAACTTCATTCTGAACTCAAATATCTTTCTATCATCAGACCCATTTTCGACTGCAATTTGTTCTCAGTTGGATTTAAGATTCGATCACACTTCCCTGGGCATGCTCTGTTATAATGTTTCCTGTTGATCGCACATACTTCTGCCAGTGAATATGCCTTTGCTGAGAGCTGTAAATAGAGATAAATGGCTTCCTGTTTTCGGATTACCTTGAACATTGATGTTGTTCTTAGGATCTATTTAAAATTCGACAGCGCAGTCGGATTTTGTAACTGACCAAGAGATACATAAACTTGCTTGAGTTTATCTTCAGGATGCACATACAACCACGGTTTCGCGCATCTTCTTGTGTGTTTCTATGCGATTTACTCCATCCGCAAGTCAGTTCTACTCATTAAAAGCGAGATGTGTGCTCTTTAAGATTCCGTTCTACTATCATTAGTTTTCCAAAGTTTTAGATGATCACAGTTACAGTCCATCACCTTTCATCCAAAGAGAAACGCTATCTCATCTAAATGCCAGTACGGTCGTTTATATCTGATTACCTTTGCTCTGAGTTATTTGTTCAGGAAACATGTGAATGCATAAGCAGTTGCCTATTTCTTTCCACTCGTCATCAGTCATTTAACGAGTAAAGGTTCTGCGCAATACATCAGTTTCCTTTGTGTTCTTGCCCTATCATTTTCTACCATTGATATGATTTTGTTAGTCCTTCTGTTGCGTTTCCGATTGACCTGCTGCGAATGCACGGTTATCCTCTCAGTTTTGTTATCGTAAGATTGTAGTGCATCGCTTTTTATTGATTGTTGTTTATCGGCTAAATAAGTGTTAAACACCGTACAGCATAGTATTCATTTTAACCCTAATAGTGATGGGGAAAGTAAACCGTGATTGTCTGTTTTGGGTGTACACGTCTGACTGATGTTGTCCTCCACCTGCTTTCAAAACAGATTCTCACATGGTTTCTTTTGCTAAGTAACTGAAGGTCAGTGATAGCATTTCGTTCGTCCTTGTGTTACTTTCAGGTCATGCCGAGACCCGCCATTCCACCTTCAATTGTGACAAAGCGCAAACAACTGGTACCCACTCATGGAGCGATACCTAATCGGGCTCGTTTTTCCCCACCTCCATCTACGGCGAGTGCACAAAATCCAACAATTCACCACTATCCTCAGCACCATCTACCCGGTCAGCGAACTTCTGCTGCGGCTAATCGCATCGGTGCTCCCTCTCGTCTGTCGCGTCCCGGAACTCATCGATTAGGGGAGGATTCCGGAGCGAGCAGTGCGTCCTCTGAACCACATACCAATGTTGATATCAAAAGCAACCAGTTGCGCAATTCCAGCTCGGGGGCCAGTTCCACCAACGGTTCTAATCCATCTACACGTGGTCGTCTCAAAACCGCCCTTTCCACATTTCGCCGCACAACGCCAACACAAAACAACTCAACTCCCTCAAAACCCACAACGAACAACACAGGAAATAACAACAACCGTCCCGGTCACGCTCCGATGATCGATTCCCAATCAGCCAAGCCGAACGGGTCAGATGCATCATCGTCAAATACCGCGGCCTCATCTGCCTCAAAAACTGCGTCCAAGCTAAAACAACCCTCCACAATTGTCGGGCGCCGCTAATCCGCTTCGAGGGTCGCTAAACCTTCAATGTTCAAGTCACCCCATTCCCTTCCATCTGGCCAGGCGCTTTGGACATATTGATCCTGCTTCTTCCTTCACCCCATGACCACCCATTCATGTGCCATTCATGTTGTTTGCATTTAACTTTGTCAGTTGATCAGTCTTTTATCCCTGACTCATCCTACGTTGTCCTTTTGGGCCTGACGCGCATTCACAGGTTATAAATTTTCATATTGTTTTACTCAAACTGATAACCGTGCGCTTCTCAAACTCAGTTCACCGAGTTTTTAATTCCAGTGAACTGTTTTCCATTTGTTTCTCATGCCCTCCCTCTCTCTCGTCCCATACAATTAATCTACTTTGGCTCCTATCCTCCTTTTGTCGGTTCGCTCTCTTTCGTGCTGAACACAAGACAAACAACAGATCGCTTTTTAGTGTCAACTTTGGCTTGTTTACGCTGTGCAATTGAAATCTAGACGCCAACGCGATCCCACTGGAGGTATACGAAGGCGGAGTTGGATATCTGCACATCCGGTCTCGAAAAGAGAGAATACTTTGAACTCACTATAAATAGATATGCACATATATATATCATGCCCATGCTCATCCACTCACTATCGGCAATCTGATTCTGACGTTCCAGGTCCTCTCTGGGTTTTGGTTACTTTAACACGAACTTGTTTTTCCTCGTCTTTCACTCCAACGGTCAAACGTCTGATCACGTATACTTCATCTTCCATTCATCTCGCTTTCTGTGTGTTCACTGAAGCACACCACTCACTCATTTACCTACGCAGCTTTTTTGCCCTGTCATCTCCCGCGTGTATTACCATCTGTCTCTTCCCTCTGTATTTAAGGAAGGGATCTTTGCCTGTGTCTAAAGAATTTAGCAATTTCACTACTTTTTAATTTTATTTTGTTTCTTTACAACTTCTTCGCGTTTCGTTCTGTCCGATCATACACACAGGCTTTTTCCGTCAGTGTCCTGCGTTGTTCGGTGTGCGTGTTGATGATGAGTTTGTTCTGTTTTGCTCATTTGTTGCCTCCCATCTGTGCGCAAACTCCACCAAGCGGTCTCATTGTGCGTATGCAATATATATATCATCCCTAATTGACGTTTTCTCTACGAGTTTGCTGACCGATGATACTTTGCTTTTCTGTCAATTTGTGTATGCGCCTGCTTGATTTTATTGAGAACATTCTATCGTGATGTCTCACTGTCCGTGTTGTTGCCTCAGTTCACACTCAATTGCCTTTCGTTGTCTGGTTTCATCTCTCTCTCTCTCTATTTTTATTTTCTTGCTCTCATCATGCTTTATAGTTGTGATCAGTTTACTCTGGTCTTTTGTTTTCTTTATCCGTGCTTTTTCTCCTTTTATGTTCAGTTGCCGTTGCTTTCAGTCTGTTTCTTGTGTTCTACGTAGTATTCCAGCCCCATATCTTTCAAACCCAACGATCTACAGAACGCATTTCCCCACGCACGTTTTTCTCACACCGTTCGTGACCCCGGCGCCTTTCGCGAATGGTTCGTCTCAAACCCCGTGTCCGACTGACTGAATTTCGTCTCGCGTTGTTTATCATTTTGTGCTGATTATTCAAAGTTGCTCCGTGTACACACACCACAAGTCCCACCTTCAACGGCCACTATACAATCTTGACATTTGGTATTGTCCTCAGCCCTAAGTACCATCCACGAACGATATCTTTTTTGTATCCTTCGCGAACAAACAGCCACTCAGTTGCTTGCAGAAATTTTATACATCGGTTCCACCAGTTGAATTTTCCATATCCACTCATCGTCCCCTTGTCGGCTGATCATGTGTTGGTTCTGAAATCTGTTGACTGATCAGTCGATTGTTATTTGTCCTTATCGGCCATTACCCCTCCCCATTTAACCCTCCAAATACACGCTCTATCTGTTTCGCATATTCATCTTCTCCTCATTGGACGCGCTTTTTCGTGCATTCGTTCGCTCATTCACTTCACACTGTTCATTCGTCCACACACAACTCTACTCTGCAATACAACTTCCATCCGGTATCTGTGGTTTGAGATGATCGTATCGTAATCTCTGTGCCAGCGCTGATAGCGTCATCCCACTTCTCTAATACAGACACCACCATGGATACTTATGACTATGATGATGATGATGATGATGGTAATAAAATTAATAATAATAATATTGATAATAACATCATGTCTTCATCTTGTAGACGCCAGACTTATGCGTTCTTCTATCATACAGGGCCATGCTTTGGCCACGCTTGCTCCCGTAGTTCCAGTCTGTCTGCGTCCTGTTTGTCTGCTTGTTTCCGTGTTGCCGCTTGTCACAGACTGATGGCTTTGAGTGCACCTACCGGATTGAATTTCCCAATCCTACTGTCCTTGCGTTCTCTCCGTGTTTCACCGATTGCCCCAGTACCCTCGCGCACAATTTAGTTGTAGTCCTCGTTGTAGCTGCTTTCGCGTGTTTTGCCTCAGTTCATTGACTTTCGTGTTGACCACAGGAAGTTGTCAGAAGTTATCCATTCAACCTATTTTTGGAAACCGCTTTAATAGGTTACGCCACATTTAAGTTTCACTTTTCTCAGTTTGAAACGTTCAGAAATACAGAGAATGAACGAGTCAAGTAACCGCTCAACAAAACCTTGAGGTTCTCTTACAAGGTCGAAAGAAATCGGTGATTGTTAATGTTGTCCACGTTTCACGTACAGTACCTTCTCACCATTGAAGTCTATTTACGCGGCTTCATGAGATGCACGCATCACTTAGAAGCTCAACTCCATCGCCCTGGTGCTGTAAGAATGGCACTTGGATATACATGCTCTATTGTCCTGTTTTTGAAAAAAAACTTATTGTTACTGGAGTTGACACTACCATATTCTAGAGCTTCGTGAATTTCATCATTGTACCCTCTCCTGGAAGTTTTGCGCTTGAGAGTAAAACCGTTTTCATAAAATGTAGTGATCCTGATTTTCCGCAGCACCTTGAAGGATGGTTGTGAGCAAGAGACTTGTGAAAAGAATAAACAACTCCATCATAGTGAAGGCGAGAGCAGACTACATTAGAGCTAGAAAAAAGATGAAGAGTTTGTGCGTTCGGGTCAAAGATCAATCCATGGTTAGTGGTGACGGAAAGCGAAATCTCATTTTACAAGATCTACTATCTTGAATCCCCTGTAACCTGTTGAGTAGTAACGGACATTTCTGCTGAAATTCTGCAGCGCATAATTGATAAAGATAGTTCTCATGACAGACACAGTTGATGGAATTCGTACCGAGAAAAAAAGAACCTCTACTATCATCCCAAGCTCTCTTTCGAACATATCAGACTGTTGAAAAGAAAACTTCCGTAATTGCATATTTCAATGAAGTGTTTAGGTTGGTTATGAACCGTTTTTTGTCCCTTTTTTTACTGTGATAAGCAATAAAAGTGATGATGATGATTACGTGGACCTACTGCCCCAACTTGTGCACCGATACTGCGAACGGCAAATTACAGCGTGTCCTAAGATAAGTGTGACATCGAGCCGAATAACAGCAAGCCTGTCTACCACAGAATTGAAGTGGTGGTGACTGGGGTTCGAACCTTTCCCCCCAAAACACACCGACTACCTTATTAGGTTTATGACTGTGAGGTTATCCGATCTGATCTTTAATATTGCACGAATTAATGTGAGTCATTTTTAACGGGCGTGTCATGGCTCCCATTGATCCGGTTGGTTTCTTCTCAGTCAAATATTGTCCGTAACGGTCATTCAATTCGTAACTCTCCCCTCCGGGGCTGTTCAGTTCAGTGATCAACGGTCACTTTCTTATCCACGGCTTAATGCTATTCTTTTTTCTCTTCAGTGTACTTACAGACAAATAGCTCCATCGGCTTTGTGAATTACACGCGATGTGACGTGTTAAACAACCATTTAGACAGCCGAATAATCAAATCATTACGCCGTCGCTGTGGTCACCTACTCTCATAATTTAATTTTATTCCCGTACGTATGGCATACATCAATCAAAACTAATAAATCGATGCAGCCAGTATATTACGTTTGCTTTTTCCTTACCTTGAGGCAAGTCGCATTCGGCTATTTAGTTTGAGCCTACCAAACGCTTCTAAATTTTGGCATGTAACAAAGCGAAATGGTCGTGTCGCACAAACTGACATCCGTACACCTCACTTGCTTCATTTATCGATTTCTGTCATATCCCTGACATGATCATGGCCTAGTTTCATTCTCCAGAAATGTTCGTTCATTTCTGTTTCCTCAGTGAATTACCACAAACACTATCGGTAACTTGTGGGAATAAACGGTAGTTGAATTTAAACGGGAATCTGCAGCCAGCCATGTACACAAATTCGAATGTTTGTTCAGACTTGACATTGTATTGTTTTGGAGTCAGTGAGCCCTTGATACTGTTCCACCGCTTTGTAGTTCATTCACATGCATAATGTGAACTTATACAAGACGTAACCGTTTCGATGAATCTACCTGATTTTTATGGTATTCTCAAGTGGGTGGATGTGGATTAGTGAGCAGGTTCAACCCCCTGTATTGTTTTGAAGAAAAACTATCAATGACTAAGCGTTTTCGTTTTCCGGTATATGCAAATGGGGATTGGTACATTTTGTCATGGGGATGTTGTATGGTGGAAGCTCGGGCAACAAATTGTTTGTTTATTATACAATATGTACTCGGTTCGTTTGCGACATCTGATGTTGACAATTCGTCCCCAGTCAGTCGGGCTTTAGGGGTAAGGGAAGGGGGAGCGGTGACCTACAACTTGATCATTTATATTCGACGAACATATATTACCCGGGTGCAACAAATTGATTCTCATGGAAATCCCAGTTAAGTATGACCATTGCTCTGAAGTTATCAACGCGATTGGTGATCAAACCAGTTGTTTCCTTCAAAAAACTTGTCTAAACTGAAACGTTTCTGTATCGTTATCTGGAACCACTGTCCGCATTTAAATAGTTTTATGTCGACACTCCGTCCGAAAACCCAAACAATTTAGTTTAGCTAAATGAATAGCAGGCGAACAATAGTGATCGTCAAACTACTTTGCACTCATGAAGCCCGTGTGCACTGGCGAGAATCGCCACGGAACGTGCCTGTTTTCTTCCAAGACTTAATGTTTTCTGTCTTTGTGCCTTGGCCTGATCTTCTCTATTGGGACCAGTTATTGCCATCGTGCTTCCAGCCGTGTGTTGTTGCTACCCTTCACCTCTGGGGTGATTTACGACCTGCGGTCTAATGGACGCACTTCAGTTGGTTGCCAAATGTGCCGGGGGCCTATTTTACTGTCAGTTTGGTGACTTTTTTGTTTCTGTTTTGCACCTACCCGTCTCCCTCCCCCACTGCTCGATCGTCAGTGGTAGCGGTTCACGTCCACAGTGTTTTCATCGGGTATCTGACCTGAATGGAACTTACCTGTGAATTACCCAAAACGGTAGAACACTGCTGACTGTTATCACTGTCATTTCTTTGCCCTTATATCATTGATCGGTATGTTTACTGATAAAAAGTGTTAGTCAGACGACCCTTTTAAAGATCTTGCCTTGTGTTTACTCTCTACATCTTACATCTGACTATGGGAGATGATTTCAATTGATAGAATAAAACGATAAATAAAAAATATGGTCTTCAGTAAACTGAAACAAGCTTCTCCCGTGATCAATCTGAAAAGAGAAACCAGTATAGCAACACTGCACGACTTATGTCCTGGACGATTTCGCTATCCTATTCTATTCCGTCAATGGTTACGACTCGTTAACCCGAATTACTACGCCACCAAACCCAGAATTGTGCATACCCCTCGCCGGTTTAAAAACGCCCAACTCGAACCTCATCCATCAGTTTCAATACAGGTGCGGTGAATTACGTAAACATAACAGAAAAGCAATTACGTAACGGGATTTTAGAGCACATTCCGAACTGGGTTCAACAGAAGGTTGTCATTGTTAAGGTCCACACATCCAGTAACCGGTACGGACCCTGCTTTCAAAACACCAAGCTCCTCGATTTTCAAGCTCTTGTTGATGACACAAGACCTCGTTGATCTCGAGGAATTGTTGTGATTGATAACGCCAGAATGCTCAAGATCGCCGAGGCGATTGCAATCAGCCGATGGAAACCAAGCTTGTGACAACCAAAGAACTTGTTCATCACCTTGGCCTTATCTGATTGACCCTTCCCCCATTCACAATTGTTTATTTTGTAATTTATTTTCAAGCCGTATTCGCCAGTAGTGGGCAGCGACATTGTTCGGGACATAATTAGTTCAGTATTGCTATACTGACTTCTCTTTTCAAGTATAGACATGTTCTTTGTTGTCCTCAATATAAGAATGAGCACTCCATTTCAGCTCATGATCTTACCAGGGGAATTTAGTTAAGTAAAAAACAGGGCCTCTCAAACGTAAAACTCATCCGTGGTTCCTATCAAACGATGTATTTGAAATCAACAACGCGAGTCGAAGCCCAAGTTGCACAAAAAACTGCAGCTCGTAGACATCCGCATGCACACCGAAATACAAGTACCCAGTCTTTTGCTGTATAGGTTTACGATCCCATCTCTTTTTTCTGTTGCCCTTGATTGTCTTCCGCATGCTCGTCACGTGGTTACTTGGCTAGCTCATCGGTTGTAGGATTGTGTTTTGCAGCGTTAAATTTTTTTCAGTTTAGTTGGGTGTTGCACTGGGTAGTCTTAGTATTATGTCAAGTTCAACAAAGCTTTATGCACCCAATAGGATGGATTTTCAGGACCTGAATTTCTCATCAAACTGGATTATTTACTCCCTGTGGATTAGATTCTTTGATTTTCGATAGATATTCCCGTCATATTCGGATCATCCCGGGGCTCCGTGCATAACAGTGGATACCGATTTTACCGATTCATCGCTCATATTGCTGCAGATGTTATATACGCCTTGATGTCATAAATGTTGTAATCGATGAATTCCATAGTGTCGGGCAGCTGCTATTCGGGAATGGAAACGGTCACCTTGGGTCCTGCGTGACGAACCACATCGAGGTCCGTTGTGATGCAGTCCTGAGTGAAAACAGGGCCAATGAAGTACTGCATTCCTAGATTTCATCCACTTGAATCTATTATCATTTTTGTAATTCCTCCGCTGTTGTTCGCCTGGCAATGTGAAGACGAGTCAAATGGTCTGATCGGAAATGCTTATATAAAATACAAAACTGAGGCCTTTCGGTCTCGGTACATTGTCGTCGCATGTGAGCTGCAATATCCTCACTGACAGTCTGTCCCTCCATCATGTGTAATCGTGCGTTCGTTTTGTAATGTGCCTATTGCGGCACTGGTATGCTATTATTTTTGCATGTCAACCCTCGACGCAGGTTCACTTGATAGGCATCATTTCTCTACATTTCGTCTCATTGTTTTTTCTCGTCCTTACATTGTTTCTGATTCTCATTTTTTTTCAGCTTTACTCGCCATGATTATGTGGCACTTATTTTGTTCGAGGACGTGAATAGATCCGCGATTGATGGTTCATCGGAATGAAAAAACCGAGACTTCTATGTAGGTCTACGCTCATTCAGTGCCGTAATGTGTGACCGTGATAATTTTTTTTCTGTCAAGCTAATCACACAAGGTCACTCACGTCTACGATACTCTTGTTTTAATTTTATTTCACTAATGCTTGATTGTACAGTGCCCATTAAAATCTCATCGAAAGAGATTCACAGTGGATCTTAGGTATTTCGTACCGAATGATATTCACTATTTCGTTCGACTTAGCTTTAAGTATGCATTCCTAGCGCAGCTTATTTTATGCCTATCGATCAATTGAATGGTAATAGAACCCTGATTAAATAGAAAACACATCCGAGGTTTGTGATAATTCGTGTTGCCAGACGCCTGTTTTCTATGCCAAACTCACCACGTCTTACAACGTCTTTTGCAGTCGTTCTCTGTGTAGTTAACGACGCAACGTACGTTCAACGTACTAGCTTTCTTAGTGCATGTGATCCCAAGATGTACTTGGTAGCACTTGACTCAAATATCCGTCGTTTGGTAGAGATCTATGCTCCAGTCAACTACGATTCGCATAGCGTCGCACCTCTTCCTTCTCATCGGAAATTTGTTCACAACCGCAACAACAATGACAACATGGAGCGTACTTGGTCATCGTGATCAGCTGCTGTATACGCATGAAGCAAGAGACTAGGGGCGATCGGCATCAACTTGCCCGAGCACTTGAGTTTTCAAAGTGCTCAGTATGAGTTCACTCGAGCACTGTGATTCTTGAAATGCTGTGCTGTTGAACAACAATGATGTCGCCCGAGTGTATAGCTTACCAAGGACGATCCTTCGATTTGACATTTTGGATTTTGTTTCTTTTTGCGTTTTAAAGCTTCACTGACGCGTTCTTGTCGCAATCAAAAACTGAACAACGTCGTCAAATAGTTTGGTCCATACGAACGGATAGAGTCTACTATCTGTTTCATTCTTGTGTAGATTTCACTCACTGAGAGCTCGTTCAATCCTCACATTCTAAATACCTTTTAGTTTTGGATACACCGGAGTCATAAGCGAAACCGGGAGTGTTTCCTACGTTTCCAAAGGCCTACGACAAGCGGATATACCAATATTTTTTGTCAAATTTTCGATCCGCTGTAAATCGTGTTCATATTTTGTCGCAAAGCAATTAATGCTATTTACAGTACCCTGAAATGGTATCTACTCCAAAGGTTTTGTTCAGTCGTTGATACGATTAATTTAAATGTTTTTCGCAGATGGACTTTCACCCCTATTTTATGTTATCTAAACGCATCATATTCCATCCTGGATTTCTTTCGCATAATAAAATGACCAGGGGGTGTGGTAGGGTGGTCATTCATCATCACTGTGCAGCGTAATACACTGAAGCGAACTTCACTGATCGCTGCCAAACTCATAATGCATACAAGATAAAAGAGAGAATGTATAAGGAGGACAAGCACTGGACCTATTTTTAGGGACGGGAAAAGAANATATGACTGACAGTCATAAACCGTGGAGCTTAACAACCTAACTTCTTTCGTCGCCCATCTAGGTTACCAATCTTCTTCCTTATGGAAATTTTGATAGCGAACTCCTTCTAAACGCTTCGACTTATGGAAAGCCGAAAGACACGTGGTGTTGAGGCAGTCATCATTCATCACTGCGCAGCGTAATACAGTGAAGCGAACTTCACTGATCGCTGCCAAACTCATAATGCATACAAGATAAAAGAGAGAATGTATAAGGAGGACAAGCACTGGACCTATTTTTAGGGACGGGAAAAGAAAGCGAACCTCTATGATCAACACTCTGAGTACACAGTCCAACTGCGCATACATACTATGTCAAGCATTCTGGTCTGATAAGAAATGACAACAAGATCAGGATTGTTGTCGGTTCGCATGACCCTCAGTGTCTCCAGCCATGCGGTTACGTAGTCTTTTGGACTCCAACTCGGAAGACGAGAGACACCTACTCTACCTAATCACGCTGTGTATTTCTTCATGCTTCGTCTCCACGTCATCTGCTGGCCTCTACGTGGCTTTCTCCAGCCTGCAACAGCCACTGAAAACAAGGCGCGCTGTGGTAGGCGACCGTCGGACATACGCAACACGTGTCCTAACCAACGGCGCCTACTGAGCTGGATTCGATGAGATAGCGAGTTCTTGCTTGATGTACTCCCAAACACCCGACGACTTACTTCTAAGTTACTAACCGACTCATTCCATCCAACCTGCACCAGACTACATAAGCATCGATTGTCGAACACTGCTAAACAACGGGTGTCTTCTATCCGCAAATTCAAAGTCTCACAACCGTAATGTAGAATTGATCGTACGGCGGCGCAGTATACGCGACTTTTCAACCGTAGTGACATGTCACGTCGCCGCCATAGGTGTTTTAGTCCTGCGTACGCTGCTCGAGCCTTGGAAATGCGGGCTGTTATCTCCTTCGATACGCCACTGTCGTTGGTCACGCAACTACCTAAGTACGAGAAGCAGTCAACTTCAGCTAATTTCTGACCGTCTAGTTTCAGAACAGAACTGGGCGACACCCAGTCTTGTAGCATCACTTCGCACGTTGAAAGTGCAAGGTACATACCGAACGGAGCGACAGAACTTGTTAATTTGTCAATTGCTTTTTGTGCATCATCCACACATTCAAACAAGCAAACGATGTCGTCAGCGTACTCCAAATCGCACAGCTTTTCTCCAGCTGCCCATTCAATACCTACATTTTGGAGACCATTTAGTGTATTCCCCAGTATTTCGTCTATGAAGGAAATTGAACAGGAATGGCGAAAGAGGGCGCCCTTGACGAACACTACTGTTAGTTAAGAACTACTTACTCAGCCTGCCGTAGACCCTTACGCTACCAGAGGTATGTGAGTGGAGTGAACTCAATATGTTCACATCATACTGCGGCGTTCCTTTGCGAAGGATTCACTATCAACTCAATTCCGACGGGAGTGGCATTCGCACAGCTGTTGACTTTCTTTGCACGCTTAGACTTCCCGTTTGTGGATTTTGGTGCCACTCTGATCTTATCAGTTATCTCCACTCGTTTCTTCTTCGTTCATTGACCGATCGAGTGAGGGAAACATAGCAACCGAAATCGGAGAATGAAAAAGAAGTTTTATGCGTATCCCAGTTGTGCTATTTTTCAGTATATAAGCCAAGAATCGTGCTAGAAAGCGGCGCAGACCCCGTCTCCTGCACCCCGACTGCGATTCGGTCCGGCAAACGTACTTAATCACATTATGAACTGATTGGAGCTGTGCGTTTACGTCGTGCTGCAGCACTTGTTTTTCAACCTCCCCTCCTTTCTTTCCATCTCTTCTTTCTCTCTCTCCTTGGTGGTACAAGGTGGCAATGAATGAAGCCCTACATCAAAATGCTGCTCCACTGAATGCAAGATCACAATTTGTTTTTAATTTATTTTGGCCTTACACCTAACGGTTAGTTTGCACTACTATTAGATGCCTCCGAATTGGCAATGTGTTAGAACCTACGACATAATAAGGCTGTGTGCCGGATTACCAGGATCGATGTGCCAAATTCAAGTTGCCGCGCTTTTTGTCCCGTGTGGTGTGCGTCTGTGTGTTTGTTGACCAAAACGATTCTGTGCCACTGGAGACACTGTCCGGTGTCACTTCAGCTTTGATTACCAACAAATCGATTATTGGCTCACTGTTTTGTCCACCACTATAGACTGACCAACTTACACTTTGGTGCTAGAGCTCATCACCCTGGTTGTGCAAAGATTGCCTCCGTATCCCGGTAAATTTATTTACATCCTGTCCTGGGCATCAGAACAGGCGGTTGATTGCGTTTTTGTACAGATCACACCACTTGGTCATAAATATGAGAAAAAACATATAAACAGTTCTTCTTGCTGAATGTCATCGATTTTTATAGTTTCCGCAACCTTCAACCGTCTCATCTCAGGGTTCCGATTTCTCCGAATCCCTATCCTTTCCATTTGCGTGTGTGTACAGGAATTGCATTCGACGCTATTGAATGAGTGAAAAGGAATCGCTAGCATCGAACCTATCAACGGATGGAGCTTTTGCTCTTCACCGTGCATTTAGTATCACTTTGACATTCATCTTTCTGATCGCTTTTCTCACGCATCAAGTGAATGAATCACAGTTCCACTGTATGATGTTCCATTCACCATATATGGTTGGAAACGTGCACGGCTATATGTTCACACTGTTTTACTTCCGCAGGTTTCGATATATTTGATTATGTGGACGCAATATGTTTTTTGTTTATCTACGAACGGTTAACGGTTTGCTTGTATCATCCGTATCGCTAGATCACTCCCAAATGCAAGCATGCGCCCGGACGCTTAAAAATCGTGTCTGTCGATTCTCATTTATGTACCGCAACAGAATGCAGCAATGAGACTGGTGTACGCACTGAATAAAGGCGAACTGATTACTTTCCCTATAACGTATCCCCCAGCCGATAAGAATGCAAACGCTAATACTTTCCTGCGTGTATGTCCGCTCGTGACGTTGCACATCAATTAGAGAGAGTGCGACTTGTCACAAATCACGGACATCCCACGTGCGCGCTCTTTCACGTCAATCTCACTGTCATGATTTCCCCGTAGCTTTCGCTGTGAACCAGCAACCCCAACCACAGACTTGTAAATGGCGTTATTTCACCAAACACTCGTCGATCATCGGCGTTTTTCTGACTTCGTCACCGTTCATTACAATTACTGTGAGCAGTCTTCGCGTTTAGTCCTTGGTCGAGATGTCTGACAAGTTTTTTTTTTACTCGAGAGATGTCATTTCGAATCGTCAGCAGTTCGTTTTGCTTTTAGTCCGGGACAATTGTCAACCTAGAGTTGATGAATTTCACACAAAAATTACTCTGAGTTAATTAGTATTACGTTTTTTTAATTCTTGCTGTATGCGTTTCTACCACATAGCAGCCTTGGTGTATGGTGAGAATGTCACAAATAATTGCTCATGTATTGTATTACCTGGACATTCTTGGTCGTGTCTCAAGTCTCGTATTTGTTCGGAATATATCAAAGGGCATGGCAACAAGATGGATAACCAGTTATTTATGATAAACTGTCTTCCTTTTCTCCGGATCTTAGTGAACTATGCTGCGAGTTTCTCAGATGTCTTGCATTGCAAAATTCTATTCTACCGAAATGGGAATGTTTGGTAAGAGCCTGTAACTAACAGGTTGTGCATGTTATTTTTCTTTTCTCCCATCTCTCTCCTCACAAAGACGCTTGGCAACTAGTTAGCCAAGGAATCACTGACGAGGACCTTATTAGACGACTTCTGCGTCACAGTCAAAACAAGAAAAATCAACTTTGTGATTCGGATATTGTCTTTCTTCGCGCTTTCCTCGGAAATATGCAGCTGAAGCGATGTCTTGAGGTAATGGATCAGTAGAAATTTTTGGGCTGGGGATTACGTTTTGAGCTCTACCAAACTAGTTAAGCACCGAGAATGGCGGTTTGTCAAAGAGTATTCGATCACTAAAATGACTTGCTGTATTCGTGTTCGTTCAATCAATGTCGTTACCCAAGGTTGAATTGGAGTCAGACATCCATTTTAAAAGTACCATCCCAGTCAACCGTAGCACACAATCCTTGTTGTTTTTGCTATTCGTTTATACGTGCAAATGCTCCTGTTGTTCCCGACAAGTAGAAATATCTTCAACTTGATATCGTCGAACATTGTTACAATTGTTTTTACCAACTGCGCGGGAACACAACTTTGATAACAGATTTCTAAGATAGAGACCGGCATGGCTGCCGGTATCTGGAGTATATCTCGCGAAGGCACCGATCTTTCATATACATCCGATTGTGCGGGAAATCAATTTTTTGTGATTCTCACAACCTCAGTAGTTGTTGATGGATATTTTCCATCACGTGGTCGATTTCCATTGAGTTTGGTTTTCGAATATGAATTCTAAATGATATACAAATGACGTGTTTCCATCTTCACTCTCGTCACTCATATCACAACTGTAGTGTGAACCTTACTTCATTGTTTATCATTTTGTCTGTTGTGTTCGTGTGATTTTTATCATTAGGATTGTCACTTCTTCGCCAGGTTAATGGCGGGAAACACTATTCCGTTGAAATACATTGAAGCTACCAATTCACTTAGAAAGAAGTTACAATTGCCTCTTTTGAGCATGACGTTTTCTTTTCTGCGTCACACTCTGCTCGCATGATGCGATCATTTTTTATGGCATCGTACTTGCTCTGATTTGTTTACTTGGCTACTCGATCAGCTGATTGTCTATCCGATTCCGGACACCGAAGTGCACATTATTTTGGGCACGAAAGGATTATTGCGTTCAAGTGACAGTGGCCAGAATGCAGAGAGATGGGAAAGTTTCACTGTATCACGTCACATGCATCCTCGATCTCGTCCCCAATTCTGTCCTACATCGTGATTTTTTAACTCTGTCTCTGTTTTGTTGTTCAGTTCAAGTTCAGTTTGTACAGCCAATAAACATGCACTTTCGTGCGCCGTTTATAGTTGCCGTATTTTGGCTGCCTATTTGGATAAAACAGCAGAATAAATATTGGAATGATGAAAGCAGAGTCAAAAGGAAGATTGAAAATTCATACGGACTGGGTTTGCAAGAATAATGACTAGGTGCACGAGCACCACTGTTTGCGACACTCAGTTATATCACTCAGTGTCTCTAACCACTGATACTGTGCAGCCTAAATGGACCTATGTGACCTACTCTCGTGGTTAGAGTTTTCATACTCTCACGCCAGGTCTTAGTTTGACGGCCTTTAACCTTTTTCCATGCACTACCTGCCTCGGCAAACATCGCTCGTCGTGGATGCCTATTTGATGGCATGCGCAACATGCCCCTAACCAAGGCAGTCTATGTAGTTCGACCACTTGCTCAAGTGGACGACCATGGTTACCTAAACCTCTGCACCCAACTCCAGCATTGCTTGTCCATCAGACTTATGCGATGCGGCGTAGACAGCGGTGTTCGAACACCGACAATCTATTTCTATCTTTTCCCGTAATGGTCAAATCTCTGCACCGTGTTGCAGCACTGGCTGTTGTCTACTAGGCGTTCGGGGAGTTTGACTCTTAGCAGAGCATGATCAGTGTTGATCAGTAGGAGCGGCAGTCTTCAATGGATCCTCGTCATCGGTGGCTGATGGCGCTGTGGTCAATTTGAGTCCATCGCTATGAAGAGTTTGCCGGTTTCCGTATAAGGCGGTGTAGTTTTTTATGAGAGAAGCTTTTGACTGATAAAAGCAGTTCGTGGTCCGTGCAGAGTTGAAGTAGACGATCTCCGTTGTCTAACTGTTTGGCTGATCTGCTGCGGTGCAATTTCGTCGTGTCGTCATGTTATCCACTTAGCGGTCTTGGGGATGACAGAATGTGAGAAGGACTAAGCAGAAGAGAAAAGAGGAACGGCTTCTTTTTTCATAGATATTTTGTTTCAAATTTTCGTTCACTTAGTGTTTGGTGCATGAAGCTCAAAAACAAGCAAATTAATACTGCTTTTCAGAAGATTGGGTCGATTGACTTAATTCTACTACATCGTAAAGTTTTCTTTTTTACGATTCATTCATCTCGTTTAAGTACGTGTGGATCGTTTGTTACAAACCATACCTAATACTGTGGTGCGCATGAATAGAAAGTGGAAGAAAACCAACTTACCACAATCTAGATCAATGCGAGTATCCGGGTAAATTCATGTGATCTGTCCAAGATTTCTACTCCGAGGTAGGTGATCATTTCAAGGTTAACCGAGACTGATTTGATGTCATAGGAAACCTTGAAGATTACTACTGTCGTCTCTCATTTCTGCTTTTTTATTAAATGACCCAATTTTGTTGCACCGATCGCTACTTGGGATAAAATTTTTGATCAGCTTCAAGAGCGTTTTCAGGTGAAACCGTCAGAACAAGTGAAAAATCTCTGTTCAGCCTTGGCGGCGCTGATCAGCTGGTTTGTTTTGCTATCAAATTGAGGTCTTGAATGCGAACGCGAACTGTACAAGCATCAGTTTGACCTTAGTGATAGACGGCATTCCTGTGGGCCAAGTACCTTATTCCGTTTTAAAACTAATGTGGTTTCACAAATTTGGATTATGATCATAGCATATTGGTTCTTGGGGTTTCACGGTGAACAATTTAACTGCATGCGGTAGTATAAAAATTAAATTTTGTCCCCTTCTAGCCCAGACTGTGTCGAACAAATCACAGTGCAATAATCTTCATAAAAAGGGAGTTCCATTATTCGCTTGTAGGCGCGATACCGCCAGGTTGCCCAAACCAAGGCATGTAAATTTTCTCATGAAATTCACAACCGGAGCCCTTGATTTGCCAAAGCCTTACTCGCAAGGCAGCAGGGTGATGTGCCGTTAAACGGATCATATGCCCGTTGGATGGGATCAAATGTTCAAGATACTCAGTACACCTCGATCCCCAATTGAGCCGGTGTAGGTGGGTAGGTGTGATTGGTTCGCTTCTTCTTGGTTGGTTTGGAATGAGGGTATTTAGCCACCTCTCCTAGCTGAACTGTTGTTTACCAACCAGATTATAGCCCCGGATGTCGACTCTTCTTCGTTTGCCCGTGGTAAGAAAAGACCACCACAGGAATTGAACATACGAATGCACAAACAGCATTTAGGAAGGGGGCCACGGCCATACAAGGACTGCTTGGAGAAATGCGGCATTGGGAAACTTCTTGGGCATAAAGTATTCCATAAAAATCAGATCAGGTTCCAAAACCTTGTCCACGCGCTTCAACTTTGTCGTGTGATGACCTTGACAGAACAGAACGTGTCCAACTGACCCGACTGGAGCAAGGTCACATCAAACTGACGAACGAACCGCTCATCCACATACACGTATCAGCATCGATCCTTCTGCTCCAGACTAATCACCATAATCCGACCTGATAACAATACCACACACTCACGTTAGTGGTTGCCCTATGTGGTTCGTCATCTACGTCCTGGGGGCTTAGCTTACCGGTTCCATTACGTGAATAGTAGGTTCTCGTGCGGGTATGCAATTTAAAAAATGGCTAGCATTGTGTACGCAATAATGCACTATATGGTTTGTGTGGGTATGTAAATAACAATTGTTCGAACCGCTTTGTTTTCTCATTGTTATTGTGGGACTATTCAAACTTTTAACTGTTTTTGAAATATAATCTCAAGCTCATGTTCTGGTGCTAAAAATTCTACCGTCATATCAGAACTGAGAAATGGACTCTGTATCTAGTAATTGTGTACTCAATAGACGGAATCAAGCAAATCGAATCATCGTTTCGTTAACTGTGATCTTTTCATGACCACTTCAAATCAATATAACAGAACGAACAGTTACAGGCAGCTTATTATTTTAATCTCTTCAGTCTCTAGCTTACTTGTTTCTCCACATGGTGTTGTATCCCTATCCGTTGCATTTTATCCATTTTCAGTTGGTTAAACATAATATCCGCTATTTCATTTTTGTTTTCTTCACTTTTTGCCCTCCCCCCGCGCCTCTCTCCTGTTCTCCGCTTTGCGATAGCTAATAGATACGACGACATCTGGTGCCAGCCAACAGCCGCTGACCCGTGAAGTTCGTCCACCGGATGGCCGTGAGCGGGACAGCCTCAAAGCGCTATCTGACTTATGGGTCGATTTGGAGCAGTTTGTCATGCAAACTCGTGAATCTGATGAACCGGAGGCGCATGAACTCTACGATTTGCTTGCAGATCCTCACATTCGGGTTAGTCCATTCATTCCCTGCCTCCCTCGTGTCATTGATTTGCATGCACCTGTCATTTCACATGCTCTCTCTCACACATGTTCCATGACTCCCGCAAGAGCACGTGGCTGTGATGATCGTGATTCGTTGCTTTACATCAATCAACCCTTTTAACAAACTGCCCTCTTATTCGTCGCTGACCTTGATGATGAAAATTTACTCGTTGCCTATTCATGTAGTGTATTGTGTTGTTCCCCGCACTGCCACCCCTACTTGATGTCCTATTTGGCTTACAACCGTGTGTATCAGTTCAGTTTCAATTGTTTCCAGTTCTTAGACGCTGTCTTTTCATGTTGCGTTCTTTTGACAACCCAGCTGTTCATCTGATGAAAGAGATATCGAGTAGACAAAAGTGGGAATATCACAAAGACAAACCCATAGACGGTTATGAATATTAGAAGAAAGTGAGTAAACAGCTTTGTTGTCACTCAAACCAGCATTATCCAGACATAAGGACAAACGGTTTCCCCACTTCCATGTATAGGTTGGCACTTTTTGGTGGACGATTTGAGACAGTGGGGTGAGACCTGGTGAATTTTGATTGATCCAATCACGCGAACGGCCGAGGACACTCACATGAGTTGGGTAACAGCCATCTTATCGATCAACCGGCGATCGGAACCATAAGTAACTGTCGAATTCACAGGCTACAACGATCCACATAGAGTGACGCGAAAAAAACTCGGAAGACGGTGTCTTTCAACAAATGGGTTTATCCACAAAAGCGGCACGGGAGTACAGATTACAGTAATGAAAAACGCGTTAATCTTAAACTGTGGCACTATCCGGTATCTGTGAAGCCAGTAATTCAACAAATAAGAACTGGCGGTGGTGGTCCTATGTTAATGTCACCAAATTATCACCCCGGATGACGTGTTCGTATCCCACCATCACCGCCTAACTTTCCCCACCGTTTGTTGTATGGCAGCTCTTTAATTGATCGCTTCCCCTTCCTGAAAATTGTATTATGTATGTATTCAATAAAAGGAAGTAAAAATAAAAAAGCAAGCAGGTGGTCAGCGCAATGACAGTGGAAAGAATGCACCAAATAATGTCAAACAGGATTACATGCGTCTGTGGTAGTCAGTGCTGGGAAGTGACCTGGGGCGGGGGGACCAACCAGAATACAGTGGATGTGAATGGTGGTCATTAGGGTCCGCTATGGTATTACAGTGCGGTACACTTGTGTGTGTGTGTACATAGGTGCACATAGGTTAGTCGATCGTTGGCACGGATCGACGAGATAAGTGAGACCAACATAGAGGGCAGCGTAGCGAGGCCAAGATGCTGCCGGTGCGTGCATATGTGCAAATGGCGTTGGGAGCAGATATCCATTTGAGGATGAAATCAACAACACAGACAAATTAGGAAAATTGACAACGAGACAATCATGCGGAATTTGTGCATGTAGAATGCCAATTTGAAGCAAAAATTTATTCAACGGTAACGTTACTTAATCCTCCAGTTGCACGGATGAAAAAATAATCCAAAATATGACCGGTGCTGATCAATTCTCTTGGTGCATAGAAATACTGAGATCTGCGAAGTCAAAGTGTTCGATTGCAAGGCCCCTAATACGGATGTGCAGACTGTGATGCACTAGAATTATCGCCGATCATAAACGCAGGTACGATACTGGCCGATGATAGTAACCATTGACAAAAGGAACTGGCTTCTGTTGAGAACGACAAGGACCAGTCACCACTTAGATAGGACCTTCACCAGTGGCTTAAATGAGCACAGTTCGAATGCCAGACCCCCTCGTCGGTCTCAGGTTGCGCATGCGTACAAACTACACAGAGGAATTGCCCCTCCACCTTTGAACAGCCTTCTCCCCGGATACCAATCCGATCGCAAACTATTCGGTTTTCACCAACGGAAGCATAAAAGAATAGGGTGCACTCCAATCCCCAAAAGCCGTAGAAAAACAACGACAAGTAATGTCACGAAACTACTTACATCCAAACGTTGTCATTAATATGACTTTCAGTTTCAGTTTGAACAAACATTTACGATGCACTTTGATGTGGCGGTCTTAGTTGCTGTCTTTTGGTTGCTTGTTTGGATGATGGGGTAGAAGAATGATTGGACAGAAAAGAGAAAATGGAGAGTTCCGGTAAACTAACGTTACAAAGAAACCATGTTTATGACACAGGCGTATCACTCAGTGTCTCTATAAGATGGCTTTTGAGTCGGGGATTTTACTAAACGCAGATGCAGTATTGCAAGTCACTGACAGATATGCGGCTTGTTTAAGACAGATAAGTGCTTCAATTTGACGAGAAATTCCAATTAATACGGCATTGATTTCATGCCTGAAGGATGCCAGGATGTTTCCTCCTTTATGTTTTTCTAAACCGTTGTGCAATTAGTACATGAAGACGAGGACCCGATAGTCACGGGAACCTATTGTTCGCTCATAATCACAGTCACTTCTATCCCTAAAGTTTGAAATGGCCTATCAGATAAAACTCCCTTGGGATCGTGCCAGGAGGACAGCGAAGCAGGCGAGATTTGATGCGATTCGCTGACTCCGGCTTACAGGTTTTAGGTAACCAATTTTCATAGCTGAGCCGTAAGCTCCCGCAATCGTTGGAAACACCCACCCTACCGATTATCACATTAAGGTGTGTGATAAACAGACTGTGTCACTGTCGACGACGGTTCACCATTTCACCTAATTTTCCAACTCCTCTGTTATACTAATCACAGGAAACATAGCCTGGAGACCCAACACGCTGCAGATAATCAACTTCATTGGTAAAAGCATCTATATATTTACGCTAGGTTTCAATCCGATCTTGGTCTTCTTTCAACCACTGCCCGACTAAGAAAATGTCACATCGAAATAACTCATTCCCCTGGCATGTGTAAAACCTTCCCTTTCCCCAGTAAGCACATCTGAGTGAAAATCGGACATAGACAGCAATTCTGTCGGACGACCCGCGCACTGAATAATCACGTTGTAATTGCGATTTGCACTCAGTAATTATTAACTCCAGAAACAACAGCCCCGACAAAGTTTGCGTCGGATTAAAAGGAAAATGATTTATTTGATCATGGTATTGTAAAACAATAACTACAGTTGCCTCCACTTCATTGAGCAGCTGGCGCCAAAGATGTCATTTTATGATTGAATTTGAGTGAAACAGTGATAAATCACTATATAGTACGTGTACCTGGGCTAGACATTGTTCACCGGTTTCAACCACACACCAGTGACTGATGTGAGTTTAATCAGATGTGAAATGTTAAGCAGCCTAAAACCAGCTATCTGATCGATGACCATTGCAAATTGTTCATTTCTCCGTTTCTGATTTTGTGAAGAATAGTGTAAGCTGTTCTCAAGGCTATTGGGCGAGCGGTGATCGATCGTAGTGGTTTTTATCATTTGTTGAGCACAACGCGCATTATTGAGTTGAATTACATTTACCTAAAACCGTTCAGTGTTGTGAGTAGAGTTTGACTGGTTATAACCAGTAAATAAATCTAACGTTCTGTGTAATGAAATCTGCAGTTTATCTTCACAATCGTTTTTAAGTATGCTCGATCCGTTTTCTCTTTATTCAACGCACAGCACAGTTTAAATCCTTTTTTCTGGAATCTGATTGCTATCAAGCGAAGACAAACAGTGCACATGAACAAGAGGGGATTTAGCTACCGCCGATAGTACTTACGTACAAGATCTATGGATCGAAATGCTAATGAACTGTCCCTTTTGTAGACTGCAGACTAGACCGGAAACTCTCTCATCCTCGCCAGAAACTGACATCGTCCTATAATCACCGAATACCATCGGGGTTCTAATCTTATCACAGCTTACAATAAAAATAACTTACGGTACATTACGCGCTTCATTTTGTCGTTTTGTTTATCACCTTAAATTTGAGAGAAACGGAATGGCGAATTTTCATCTGCTTTCATTGTATACGAAGCAATCAATAATTTGAAATTCAAACGGCTAGAAGCTATTTTAATGGTTTCTCACCGGCAAGTAATAGTTCGNTTAGGTATCACTACTGGAACGGCACCGAAAGCCTGACTGTGTGGATCGGCATCGCCTCGCCTCAAAGTGCAGGTGTTCAATTCACACCACCACCACCCGAATTCCGTACTCCTTTGTATTTTACGGCAATCCGTTGATCGGAAGCCGGCTGCCCCAAGAAAATCAATTGTAAATTGACTATTAAATAAAAAGAATTAAAATGGGGAAGTTATCTCAAGTGTTGGAGTTGTAAATGTCTGTCTTGTGACTGCAAAGATATTTTTCGCTTTTTTCCGTGCGTTTCACGGGGCCAAAGATTTCACACTCATTCAGGGTGTTCCTAATTATCGACCATTGGTGGATAGCGCAGTTAAACCGTCTTATGACACCCGCATCTGACACTCATAGCAATCTAAAAAATACTGAATCGGCTTACTTTGACCTAGGGAGTACAACATTGGCGACGGGACTGCAAATTTTACCGAGTTTTGCTCATTCACATCAAACAATGGGTTGATCTGCACCGTGCGCGTCATCGTTAACAGCTGACCGGGATTATTTTGCTATACTTTGACGTGTAACTGTTTGGCGCTGTTTGTTCTAGTGACTGCTGTTTGACTACGTAGTTGCGGCAGAGCCAGCTGATTGTAGTGTTTTCATCAGTGTTCTTTCTCACACACTTGTTTTCCGTTTTTATTTCTGTTAAGTTTCCCGTGTGTTAACGGTTTCTTACATGTCGGATAATGTTGTGTCCGGATCTCGTTTGGTCACAATGTACACACAACAAGATACCACACGATGACACACGAGGAACACACGTCCCTCAACGGCCACACTAATCGTCTAGCCTCACGAGGTACGATCACAGCTAGATTGGACGCCACGAACACTAGTAGCCTTCTCCCAGCTGCGTAAGCAAGAACACAGTTAGTGCACAGCGGACGTGTACTTGACACACAGGAAGCAAGTCAATTTACAAGTTTCACTTTGATGCTTACATGTGACCCAAAATAGCATCGATTAATGCAAGAAAAAGATTATGCCAATCAAGTACACAGTTAGCAAAGTTCGATCGATCATAAGTCACGGATCGGATGGACGGAGTGAATGTCTCCGTATGACGCGATATGATTGATTATTACTCACGAGGTTGGTATTGATTAGAGATGCTCCGAATTGCAGATACTCGAAAAATACTCAGTTTTAGGTAAAATATAGTCTTTTTACCTATCAGATAGTATATCTCTTAGGTCCAGAATTTAGTTAAATCTATCCTACCCCACCGTTCTCTTGTCCAACTACTTTATTTCTATGCGATTATTTTGCTAAGTTTATTGAACCACCGTATAAAATCAGTTTGACGTCAAATTCTGCAAGGATTCTTTTTGTGTACTTCACTCTCCCTTAACACTCGACGTTTTGAGGTGAACCACTCACGTGTTTTGTTTTGTTAGTTGATTGATTGATTGATTGAATAACTGATTGATTGGCCGTCTGTTCATATGTCCTGCCCACGTCCCGCCCTAGATTTTGCTGTTACTCCTTCTATGCACACCTAACTATCCGGACTTCACCTCAGTTAGAGTAGCATTGACCTTGTCTTTTTAGCACGCACACACTCATCTCGCGCAACAACTCTCTCTCTAATCGAATACAGATTTTCATTCGCTTGATCGAAGTTTTGCTTTTCTTTGTGGTTCTCCTATTGTGTATAGAGCAATCCGAAACAGATCAGTGTTCCCCATAAGATCCGAATCGGTCATCATTCTGATAACGTTCTGTGTCGGATCACGAGCTACTTTCCGTTTTTGTTCGTCCGATTGATACAGACAGTTATCGATCGTGATCTGTATTTGAAAATGCCACATCCCACCTGAATTCAGGTTGCAATACGGTCATGTGATTTGCCTGTGCACAAAACATCACATAAGTAGTCAGAAATTATGAGCTTCTAATTTCGACGACCTGTCCTGGCGAGTTTGTTCAGGTGGCGCAAACGCTTGTCGAGTATGGGGATTCAACCAACAATGAATCAGTTAGTAGGTGAATACAACGAGTGGAGTGTATTATACACATGAATATTAGGAAATCAGAAAATGCGGGATTTCAGTGTTCGATATGTCTGCTCTATTTATTTTGGCTTTTTTAAAACCCTGGTGATGGATTGATTCAGTACCTGATCTAAAATTCACCAGTTTTGTTTAGATTACGATATTCGGCTAAAATGCCATGACTTTTTGTTGAAAATTGTTATTGTACAATATTACTTCTTATTGCACTTCACATGAATCACGCGTCAGTGTAGGTTGGATAGTGTAAGTGGTTATCTCATTCTCTCGTATCTTGTGTTCCCACCCCGACAGTGCACCCTGCGTTCGCTTTTATTGATTCTCCGTAGCAGTCATCAACTACAAAGTTCTCCCTTCTGAACATTTTCTTCCGTATCACTTCTACATCACATAAACGTTTATCGCTTCACGCTTCAGAACTGGATCACTTTACAATCTGCTCTCGATTGTATCCATTGGGTTATGAGTTCTGCCTAGAATAGTTTTGTGTATCTCTCGACACATAGTGGTACTCTGATTTGGACTGACCATCCTTCAGACTTCATCTTCTCGCACTTTTTTCTCAAGTACCTGTGAGTCAAATACTAGTTAACATCCAGCCTAACAGGTTTAATTGGGATAGTATACCCAACACTGTGAGGACCACCTAATTTGGTGGGAGGCTATCGATTAGAGTTGACGGATGATTTACTGTATCGTCCTTCATTGCTGTTGCGCCAGAACAAATGACTGATTACCTATGAAAACGACATCTGAGCCCCGATATAAGCTTGTTGGCACAGCGGTTATACATACACCTCCCATGCGATGTGTTTAGAATTCACAATTTAGATGGAACTGTGGATATGAACCTCTGGTAGGTTTCATGAGAAAAAAACTCAAGTATGGTTCATCCCGATTGACTGAATGAATTGAAAATTGTGTTTAGATGAAATCGGAAGGATGATCAATCCAAACCAATATCGTTTATCTAACACCACTGCTGACAAGTAATTGTGCCCTAAATTCGGATGCATTGGTACTTGATGTAAAATAAAAGCTGTCGGTATTCAGGGTTCAACGTTTCTGTTATCTTCACGATCTCTGCCGTGACTGTTTAGTGTTGTTTTTCTCACACCAATGCTTAGCAGAAGCTTGGTGCTACACTATTTTGAGTGGAATGGTCCCGATGGAAAATTCTGAACACATTTGTGCGAAAGGTTACTCTTCGTCTAATAAGGGTATCGGGCTTATTCGATTTACTCTTCTTGAGCAGCGTTGATCCAGTTCTCTATTTATGTCACCTATGTGTGCTGGTCTTCGTTGTTATCTTACAGAAACTTACTTTATCGATCCATGGGGAAAGGTGTTAGGTCAGGCTAAAACCTGAATGTTTCCTGGATAACTGTCCCTGGTGGAATCAACCCCTGATCTGATACGAGCCCAACACCGTGTTCTGTCTTCTCTCGCACTTCTTATACACGTGGTTTTTTCATTTGCTGTTCTTTTGTTGCTGTTGTTTTAACTAATCTGAGATGATTTTATACAAAAATGTATGCACTGTTCGTTTTTGTATGTGTGAATGTACTTCTGTGCTGTTGTCGGTGTGTCGCGTATTGTACGCACGTGATCTGCATTCTCACGTTCGGGGTAATCACACAAACTTCTTAGGTGTGATCAATATGTACCAGCGGCTACCTAGTTTTGTCCAGTATTACCCTCACAGTCTGATAGTATAACTGTGTATTGTACTTTGAAACTGTGCAGTGTTCCGGGGTTATTCTAAGATTTTTGAAATCATTGCATTTGTTACTTGAGAGAAATGAAAGCTTTGGTTTGTTCATTTGGTGAATTTCTTCGTGTAAAGAGTAGATTTAACATGAATTGAAAATCTAGACAGCACTGAGGAGCTGTTTAAATCTGGTGTGTTTCGTCAGCAGTGCGAATCCATCGAAATAACTGAGGGGTTGAACCCGGGCTCCCACATGCAGAACGCAAGCATTACTAGCCACTGGGCCACCAGGGAGATTATCAGACTGGTTTTCATTTTCTTTCGACAAGTCAAGTATAGCATAACCAGTTCCAACTAACTGTCTAGTCCATCGTATCTTTTCAGTTCACGTTTCATTTGCTCTTAAAACGGTGAAATTCATCATATTATATTTGTCTTAGTTCGGTCAAGATACTAAAATCGATTTGATCCTGAGTGTGGTTCAAAATCCGATTTGGTTCACATCCGACTTTCGGTGTTGTTGATGAAGTGATTACGTTCGTTTAATGGTCTGAATTTGGATAGAAGGGGTATTCTATTTGATCTGAGGTGGTTTCGGTCATTGGTTTTGCCTGCTTTCAGTCAGATGCTCTCACATCTTAAATTGGTTTAAAATACCACGTATATAGATAATTGCCGGTTTACGTTGAATGAAATGAAATAAAACGAAATGTGTTTTGGCAATTTCATGATTATCCAAGTCTTTCTGATCGATGGGTTGGGTAGGGGATAAGGAATGTTCACATAAAAACGTTCGTTTCAGTTTTCACAACCATAGGCTGTGTGTTTGGATGGCTTGCGTACGTGCGAATAAAACGAGTGATAAGCTGGGATGGATGGAAGAATGAATAAAAGAATGCCACGAAGCGAGTAGTATTATCAAACAGTTGCATCACAAACGCATTCTGCACGTAATGATCAATATTCAAAGAGTCTATGCAACCACCTAGGCGTCCTTGGGTTTAGAGGTCTGACGATACCTCGTTACGCCCCAGAATTGTCTTGTTTCTAAAATGATGTGCCACCGCATTTGTGGAATGTTCTCCCACCCGGAAAGCCTGGCTTTCAGAAACATGCTTACTCATTCTTGTGATCAATGTGCGTTCCGTCCTTCTGACATACCCACCACCCGGTTATCTGCGGAGGAACAACCTCCTCATTCTTTCAGTTCCAAATGACTGGTAATTAACCAGATATCGAGACATTTTTACTAGATTGACTGTGGACTTGTAAATGTACTCATGTGGTATTCTTCATGTAGCATTCCAGCTATTTAACGTCCATCGATAACTAATTGAAGCACGCAAAATCGATGGTCATCATCAATCCCGCGTACATTGCTGTTCATTCATCTGAATAAGCGAAAAAGTTGATTTTGTTGGACTTGATTATTTGGCAGTTCCTCAGTCCCTGGTAACATTTGACCCATCATTACTACTGGAAACCAAATACAGTTTGAAATAAGGATCTGACGTAGTGTGTTTGTGTTTCGCGTTTATGAAGCAGACGGTTTTCACTCATCAATAACGCATAATTGCTTCGCTTTTCACACTTCCAGGAAGTTCTTGTGGCATATGACGATGTGGCCAACTCTCGTTACTACACCGAAGATTTTGACTTAGTTCCCGTTTATACCGAATCCGGCCCATACGGACGTCGATCAGCCTCTCACTCTCCTGTGTCCACTGGATCTCAAAAACGCGGTGGTACACCAACACGTTCCTCAAAACATCAGGAATCTCTGCGGAATAGCCAGCATGAGGTGCATGATGACAGTCTGGGCGAGATCACCGTCGTTTCGGACTTGCGATCTGGGAATACCACTCAGAACAATCGATCACCACACAGTGGCGCAGTGGATCTGTCTGATCAGGATGATTCAGATGCACAAGTTTCACCCATAACCGGCTTATCGTCAACAAAGTCGTCGCAACATGTTAGACCAGACTCCACTGTTGGTCGGGTTCGGCGCACTTCCGACTTTGGATCGTCACACGAGGTCAATCGACCTGAATCTCTCAAGTCACACAGCTCCACGAAACGGTCTTCCAAACAGCAACAGGAAGGATTTCGAGAAAAGACTACTTCTCTCTCACGATCCGGAAAGGTCAGTCAGGCCGCTTAAAACTTGTGTACCATAGAAATTAGTCAAGTAGCATAATTCATCTGTGAATATTATGTTTGCACATCTATCGCTTCAGAAAGCGCGAGTGAAACGGACTGTTTCAATCGTAGTATATTTACAAAGGTGTAATTACTTGGAGGTCAGTCCTGGAACACAGGCATTTATTCTATAGACCAATTGTTTTTTTTTCTTGAAAGCCTCTTGGAAATTGCCGGTCTCGTCTTAATGCGGCGTTGTATCTCCCTGAAGGATATGTCTTTCTATTTCGTTTCACACAAAAACTTGCCGAAGCTTACGGGTTTTCTTTTCACTCGAGTTCTCAAAGTTTATCTGGGTGCCCCGTTTTACTTTCTTTCAATTGCTTATAAGATATCATTTCTATCTATTTATCTTTGTGCATTTATAGGTACCATGGATCCGCCTACAGTAAGCTGTTCCTTCAAGAATATTCAAACAACTTTTCCGATTAATATCAAACGTCGAATCTCTCACTGAGCATTTTAACTTGAAGTTTTTCGGCACAATGAATATGCAAACAACTTTATGCTGATAAGCGTAGTTCTGGGTCAACCCTGGTCTTTTCTGAATAGTGTTGACGCAGTTATGTTTTTTAATATATTTTTCACCTTCAAATGTAAAAATGCTTCCAACTTATTTAATTGAATCCACTTTAAATCTCACTATGACCGGGAGGGGGAAACCTCATTGATGAAGTAAACTTACTATCATTACTTGACAATTCATTTTCTCTTGGAGTATTAATTTCGGATAAAATACCATTGCTGCTGTTGGACCTCTGCATACCCTCGGATTAAGCAGAGCTGATTGCGTCCCCGGGTTGTGGATAGAGGGATACCTTCACTGAAGAAGGTTAGCTGTGAATAAGTTGTGGCATACTGCAACAAATAAACAGTCGTGAACAAGCAGCGATGGCACTACCAGGGTGTTCTGGGTTTCAGGCTGGTCACCTGACTCCTGTTTAAAAACCGCATAAGTCGTGAAAAAGGTCGATGTGACTGGCTTTTTGTAATTAAAGCAATTGATCGAATGACCAGATGAAGGACTCTGAATTGGGTTAGACAAAGGGAACTCGACGGGTACGGACAGTTTTAACCACGATGCAGAGTTTCTTTTCCAAATCTAGATACCCACCCACCCCGTTTTTGTCTGCAGTATTTCAGTTTTGCGCATTTAACCACATCCTTTTATCCGGAAAATCTTTCCCCTCAGTTATTCTCAGTTTTTGAGCTTAGGTCAACGATAATAAATGGCTGGGATGCAATGTTTTTTTAGATAATAATTCAACTGAACCAGGACTAGAGAGTTAAAGATCGAGGTGCAAAAATATCATTCTATACTATCTCGCTTGTCACCAGTTTTCCCTGGGTCACCGATGAATGAATCCCGTTCAGTTACTCCGCCTCATCTATATGGTGTTAATTTCCCCCATTCTGTATTGACGCTTATCTAGCGCAACAATCGTCATTCTCAGTCTGATAGTGACACTTCACTGACTGCTGTTCCTAAAAACGACAATCCGCATCTCTCATCACCATCGGTATCGCGTCGTGCCCGTGACTCCAGTCATACTCGAGATTCAAATCATCCAGTTCAATCGCCGAAATCTCTCACTCGACAGGATTCTCAAACCGGGAAGCCCCCAATCGCGGTGATAAAGCCCGCGGACAGTACACCCAGAGAAAACCCTTACTCTCCGGGAGTCAATTCGAATTCCGCAGATCTGTCTCGACGAGACGGAAATAGGAAATCCTCCACCAACTATCCATCTGCTAGTCTCCCAGATCGAAACCAACGCCATTCGAAACACTCCAGGTCGGGTGAAACAGGACCTCCTGTTCCTGAAACACAAAGTCTGGCAAGACGCCCCTCTCGTCAGAGCACGCGTTCGTCGAAGGATGCACGCGAAGTACGACTTCCTAAACCGGGCGAAGTCCGTGTCATCAAACTGCGACGTGATCATCCTGGAGAACCAATTGGAATAACAATTGCCGTGCGTACACCATCACCTCCGGCACAACCAAACAATTCTACAAAGACTGAAGTGATCAATCGAAGCCCTCCGGTTCTCACCATTCAACGCATCATGGCCGGATCGTTGGCGGATCGAAATGGTATGTATACCGTTTTTCTTGCATATACTTTCGCCCCCACCCCGTTTCCCCTAGAATTATTTGCGGTTATACACACTGTAAATTACGTTCATTCAGTTAGAAATTATCAAAGAAACATTGTGTTACTGGCCACTTGTTTCCATCCCTAGCTATTATGTCACACAAAATCCAAAATGATAATGGATTGTCCAATGGCCACTCATCGATTACCAGAAAAGTCCAGTTATGTAACGCAAGCTCGGATAAAGCTTAACCTGACTGTGATCATCGTTTGTCTCCTCACAAAAATGATTCTGTGCGATGATTTGTTAGCGATCGATCCCACTTCACTGACTCCCTACCGTATTCTGTACAGATCTCTCGTTGTAGCGATCTGTATATTTATGTATGCTAATGTTTGTTTCGATACTGCAGTCCTGCCATTGCTGTCAATCTGTCTGTCCATGCGTCAATCTGCCCACTTTACGTCTGCACTAGAGATGTGCACGTCACCTTATTTTTTCCCCTCTCTGTCCTGCTCGGTCTCATAATTAGCATCGAAAAATCGATATTTCCGTAAATATGTACAATAGTAAACTTACTATTGGTTTACCACACTTTGTAACTAACGAATCACTTGTCAGAGTTTTCAGTGATTACTCTGCCTATGCAGAATTATAAGAAATGGAATTCTGTCTATTCCTGTTAGCTATCATTAGACTTATCGCCCTTTTTATTTGAACCCAGTCGGCGGTCATGGCAATGGCATCAAAGCCGGGCAAGCTTATCTCTTAGGCTAACGCGTTTCACGACAATGCTCGTTTTTGTCTATCACTATTCCTGAACTTATTTTTATGTGTTCATGATTCACTCTTTCTCTGAGTGGATTAACTGAAAAATCCTTTATCCATTATAAATTTTGTTAGTTTTTCTGGAATCACTCTGCGCATATATATACATATAAAGATAGATGGATATATTGTGGGCATTCTGAATTACATATTCTTGCTAATCGGAGAGCTCAGCCAAATTTTGTGCTCTGAAAAATTTTCTATCACTTCATCGCTTCCTTGTCGTACTTTTACTCCCTGGAACTCGTCATTCATCAATCGGCTTTGATTATGGATTGTGAAATTGCTTGACTCACTCCTTGACAAAATTTCACGTATCGAATTATTATAGGCGCTTTTCAGTCCTCTTAAAATTATCTCCTGTCTGTGCACTATGCATCTCAATTTAATCCCACCGGTATCAACTCCTCTGCCTGTTCCGTGCATGGTTCTTATCCTAGGTAAGGGAACTTATTTGACAGCAGTCATTGATTTGTTTTGGAGTCTTGGCATATCGTTTTTTTATCGACTATTTTTCGATAGTCCACATCCAGTAATACCAGTAGGATGGATATACAAATTGTGAATTTTTCGCACATGTTCCAAAGAAATAAATACGCAACGACAGTAAAAGCATGCAATGATACCACAGAAGTAGATGCCTATTTATCTTATTCTATCTGTCCACAAACATGACCAGGGTAAACAGGAAAAGATTGCCGTAATTGCTACCTTGGTTTAATTATTTCGAACAATAGCGAGCATCATCAGATACCCTCAAAATGTGGATTTGTCACCTCCACCTCATTGCTTTGTCCGAAAAATGATTCGCAGATTTGACAGCTGTGCGATTGTGTTTTGTTTCCAGGTCATCTGACTGAAATCTATGTCGTGATTGATCACCATCAGCACACCCACCACTGTCGTTCTCCTCGTTCATTTCCCTCCTGCCTTTTTCGTATGGGGTTGCGTGAAAGTGAATACCATTTGCATCTGATCGATTATTCCACATTCTGCCTATGTATTATCGACAGATTTTCGGTTCACTCAATCTACCCCCGAACCGCCCCAATTTGATTCGGATTGGTGACAGCCATTGTCATCCGTGTTTACCCGGATTCCATCGGGGCTTTTATTCGCAAATTTGCGTATGTCGGCTTTTGAAGTCGTTTATCTATGTGACAAATTCTGCCTTTTCGGACGGGGATGGTCATTCAGCACGATTAAAATGCGCAGCTGAAACATATTTCCCCGTACCTCTCTGTTTGCACGTAATCCCCACTTTCAGTATGTTCGATGTCCACGTTTGAGCGTTTCACCCCTGTTCCTCGTTGGGTTATGGTATGAGTTACGGCTGCGGTACCATTCACCTCGTAGTTCGGAATCTCCTCCCCTGTAAGAGCGGTGTGCGTGTGTGCATGCATTTCTCCTCCGTCACACAGTTGGGGTTTCTGTTGATTTGTCCTAATTTTTCCTACACGATTTGGCACTTGCACACTTTTAAGTCAGTGACTGAGAAGATTAAACGAAATGTTAACATTTTGCGACATTTGTCTTCTTTCTGTTTTGATGACTTGCACACCGATCAAACCACAGTCCAATCAGTCCGATTAGATCAAGATCCGTTGAAATCCCGATTTCCTGACATTTCTTCTGTACTCTCGTAAAAGAGAATTACGAGCACAATTCGATCAACATGGTAAACTTTCGTTTTGGCCAACCGCAATTTACTCAAATTTTCGAACAGAAATAGTGTTCGGCCCATCCCACTTGTTCTGCTTGCTAGATCAATGATTGTTCTGATTGATCCTACATATTTCCAAATCAATCAATAGACGAAGGAGTTCCAAATAAGTGGGTCTGTTTTCGACACTCGGAAAACATGAACCCCCCGCCCCACCGATACATGCTATTTATTTGTATTCTAGCGCAGCATAGCCCATATCCTTTGTAACACAAATCCAGCACTTGAAGGGTTTTGTACCAATAGGCGATTTCTCACACGAGATCCGTGGATGAAACGAATCACACTGAAAAACTTGGGCATCGTTCCCATGATTATTGAGGTAATTAGCTTGTCTTAGCCATGGCGAACGAAAAAAACGATGTTAATGACAACGTTTCGACTTTCTTGGAAGGCTTTTCTGAAGTCGGTTAATCGGTTAATCTCACGTTACAAGCAATTGTAAGGCGATGGGATGACGACATCGTGTAGATATCTGATGTGATTCGAGCATGCGCGTGTGTGTGTTAGTGATCGTTCAACTGGTAGTTGGAACGAGTGAAATTGGTTTGACCTTAAGGTAAAAATGTGTGAATTGGTCATTTTTCATTGGGGGTGGGGACGAGAACAACGCCTTGTGTTTTTCATCGGTTGTATTGGATAAAAAGTTACTTGAAGTGCTCTCACTAGGACCCACATT
>UZAN01040884.1:52833-68245 GCA_900618425.1 Echinostoma caproni | reverse complement strand
GAATAAGCTTCCTCCATACATTCGTGCGATTCGTCACGGATCAGCATTCGAGAGGGAATTGAACAACTTCCTTGATGTACCAATGTTGATACACCTGTATGATCCCTACACCGCCGAAGATAAAGCATAAAAAGTTGGTTNGTTTTGACTCGTCGGTGATAAACACTTTCGTTCAACAATGTGTCCTCCCTATACCCCTTTATTGATCTCCTGTAATTTTCCCTGGTTTGTTGAAGGCTGATTTCAATTTGCTGAGGCTTGTCCTCTTAATGATTAGCCGTGTCTCTCAAGTTCCATTATCTGTTCTGGTTGGCAATATGTGTAATGCCCATATTGATGCATGCTTAAAGTTTGCTGACAATATCCTATCTGATTGCACCCATCCTCTACACACTGATTTGTGTGTATGCAAATCCCACCCGTGAACCCGTTCCAAGTATAAACTTATCCCGTCTCGCATATCCGCATAAAGAAACTCTTTGGTACTCTATCTTGCCCGGATACTGACCGACAAGGAAAGTGTTCGCTCTGAGCTTTCTAATGCATTTGGTAGTTAACTCCTTTGTACGTTTTCACATCCCACTTTTTTCCTCTGTTTTTACCAGAGTTGTAACGGTGGTCTATTTTTTTTGGACTGAAAGGTTGTATATATAACTCGCTAAAGCTTGAATACAATACAATACAATACAATACAATGCACGTAAGGGATAGTTTGAATTAGCCTTCATAACAATGTCCAATCGGAAACACTACTGTAAGCACCTGGCCCAGATTCTTTCAAATCTCTGTCTGACACGACAAAATTTTAATTCTAGTATCAGTATATCAACTTTGACCAAACGAACAAAATAAAAAGTCAGTGACGTTTTATTTGCCTTTGAACAGGTTTCACTTATGCATACATCAGAACTCTCCCACAACTGTGATCAATCGAACTCCTGTGGTAATGATGATAATTTATGAGGCATAAAAGGTGAATACTACAAAGAACCAAATGATCGACTCCGTTGTGAGCTGACCACAAGACACACTTCACTGAAGCTAGTTCTAATTTCCCCCCTGAAATAGCCCGCGGTGTAATTTGACTGAACAAATTACTTTTGTGAGTTTTTTGAATGAGCAACTGGGGATAGCGCGAGAATGATCAAGCAGTAAAGGTTGCGGATATACCGTCACAGCTGAGTTTCCCTCATTTTCTTTGTGTTGCGGGGAAGCCTTCTGAGGAGCCACTTTCACATTCTAGAAATCTATATTGTTGTTGCATAAGTAAATGGAAGTAAAATTAAACAAACAATATTTTAAATGAACTTAGTCCTAGATTTTTCAAAACAATTGTGATTCTGATATCATTTTCGGCTTATGCAACACAATTTGCCATCAAAAGCTTCAGTCGATCCTTCTGCAATAAGGAACGAATTGGAAATCCGTGGATCGTGTATTGATCTATAATTCATATTGAGAGTTTGAAAATCGACTTATATGGAATACATGCAATGAATTCGTTTTGGTTACTTGCCAACGATTGTCAGCAGTGCGCTCTATTTGATTGTAAGGTAAGTTTGATCAGTGAGTGACAAACCAACCTTCGGCTATTTAACTGTCCATTAAAGCATGTACTATCACAAAGGGATGAAACAAGTTGTGTCCAGGAATAATTATTTCGTCATGTGTACCAAGGACATCCGTGATAAAGAAAATGCCTGCTACAAGTCCCAAACAGTTTGATCAAGTGAAGAATTTCAAAATGAGCTAATGTCCTCATAACGTTAGATTTTGGTCTAGCTCATTCAAATTTAACAGAAACCGGATACAGGGTTAGTGATAAATAATGAAACCGCAAATGGGGGGCAAGCTAAATATGAGACTAGGCCTAATATGATCACCACCGACTGGGTATCTCGGAGGTAATGGTTTTGAATCGCAACCCGAAGCTTTGGAGTTCAAGTCCAAAAAGGATATGAAATGTACGGGTTCCAAAACGAAAGAAACTAAAGGTTACTGCTATTTATCGTTCCCAAAACGATTTTCATCGTGATGAAGATCAAGAAAGCTATTTTGTCGAGTTAGTTTTCCAGGCAGCGGAGGCACAAAATGGCACTGGATTGAATCGATAAAAATTAATTCTCCCAATTTGGATTGATTGCTCTCCGGTCCATTGAGTTGTACAGCAGTTATCAGCTGTTTGTTTAATCGTTTTACTCGTTCATGCGATCGATAAATTTTGCTCTACCATTTCTGAAGATGGACCGGTCTCTGTTGAACGATGATTTATTTTCATCTTAAGCTTAATTCTAAAATGTATTTGATGGCGTTATTTCGTCGTTGTCGATTTAGCATTGGTCTTGAAAACATAACCGTTTCAAAGGTAAAGTTTGGAATGAAGGGGTTATCGAAATCTCGGAAAGGCAGCGTTACTAATCATTATAAAGTGTACTAAGATAATCATATTGTTATTTTTTTGAAATCACCAGCTAGTATTTCGATTACCTTGGCAGTACATGATCTTCTGTCGAAAGAAGGTTTTGTGAATCAAATCACGAGTAATAACATTTCGATGTCCGAACCTCATATGAGTTATCTGCAGTTTCTCTGAGTGCTTCATTGAGGGGTTCAATAAGTTCGACAGGTATTATGAAGAAATACTTTTCCAAATTTTTATTAAAAAAGTGTGTTTTAATCAACTTAGGAATAATATCTTGAGTATAAATAATAAATACTCGTCCTATTAGCCGCTGAATAGGAGGATAGATCGACGGAAGGGAATTGGATCTGTTATTTAGCTTCAACTATTGATATTCGAATTGGTTTGTCTTTTTGGGGGAAAATGTGAACAACGATGGGGATTTGATGTTTCCACAATTCCATTTTTTCCATGAGCAATATCTCCGTGTTACAAATGCCTTCGCAAGGCTTATTGTAACAATATGGTTTGTTCAAACATGTTCCATCAATTTATATGCTTGGTAAAACGTTTTTTATCAAAAACTTTTGTGTAAAAGCAAACAGCTCTACGAAAGCAATAAATGTTGATTGCTGGACCACATTGTTCATTTGCTGATTTAAACTAGAAAATCATACATCCATAAGTTTCCTTGTCAGTCAGGCATTTGGAGTAATCCTATTCTTGAGAGTGGCACTTTGGGAAATTCAATTTCTGTAGATGATGTTCGGGGAAGCAGATGGAGGAACATAGTCAAAGAAATGGTGAAAATATGTTCCAAAACCATAGCGGAATACGTTTTATCCCCCAGATGCTGCGTGTGGTGGTTTTATGCAGAGCGATCACAATAGTATTACTATTGCATTATTTCGAGAGGATTACAATTTTGAAGTTAGAAGAGATAAACACATATTGGGAGGAGGGTTGGGGGGAACAGAAACAACAATTGAGAGCAATGAAATACCTGTTGAGTAGAGAGATGACCAGTCAAATGCTTATGAATTCAGAACAACAACAAGCACAACATCGTGGCGAACAAGCTCGTTTTTAGTCACCTGTGATCGTGCTATCACATTATTCAAATGCTGAGCAGTTACATATTACAGCCAAAATGGGTGATGGCAATACTATGTCGATGAACGGTGAATCAGGTGGGGCTATAATTCGAGACAGAAAACCGACAGGTAACGCATGATGTAATTCATTGAAACATATCAATATGAAAGAAAGGCTTTTGATGTACAACCTTGGTGCGCTATGTTATTCAACACCGCAAAAAATCAATGAGACCTGAATAACACTAATTATTACACCTGATTTATCATCGCCAATGGTGATGGAAAGCTTTAAATCCAGTAAGCTTCACTTAATGGGCAGTTTAGCTCTCGAGAGGATGTGGATTTCAAATGATGAATACTCTATGTATAGTGCTTATAACTGGAACTTGGAATATTTTAGTTTCTCCGTCATATTAGAAACACGTGCTTAGGGAGAGCATTCCTGCACTGGGTTCGCAACGTTATCATTTGCAATCAACTGCAAAGTGTGTGTGAGAGATAGATAGATAGATAGATAGATAAACCGGTTTCCGTCAAACTGCAAGTTAGGTAAGCAGCAGCACAAAAAAGGGATCCCCGTTTGACCGGGAAACAGCAAAGCGCCACTTAAGTTCTACATTATTAGATTACTGGATTGTTAGGCGTGTTCCTTATTTAAATTTTCTGTTACTCTATCCGTCGTTTACGCTGTGAGATCCATTTGTTGGTTAGTACTTCACTAGCACTTGCCATGGCACGTACCTAAATGGACCAAAAGGAGGCGTGGCCCAAATGACAGCTAATCACTTCCCAAAGTGAGCTTATTACACTAGTTATCCCAGTTCAACAGGAAGCAATAACACATGGGAATAAATCCAACGTGAGAGATGGCGTTGCATTTTTATCAAACGACGCGGTTTGACCTGCAACGGGATCTTTACAACTACAACTCTCTGTAACTAAACATATAAGCTCCGATATTTAAATGAAAATGAGAAACCCACTCCCATTCGAGCTAGAGTTTTTAGATACTCTTTATTAACACATTTCACGATGAATCAATCACCTGAGCTTCAACAATGATAACTTTCTTAAAAAGTGCAATCCAAATGTGGAAAGAGCAAAACGTCACAATAACGCGTTGAATCAATTAGTTTACTAGAAAGCAACAAATATGACCGTACAGTTGAAATAATCGCAATCACTTTGCATGGAGGTCAGTCTGCGTTAGGACTATAATTTCCGTGTATATGAGAGAGCTAAATATGAATGTTCTTTACCAGTTTAAAGCTCCAATTCCATATGAGTCCAATTTCATTCCAGATAGAATGTCCGCTGTGCACCTAGGGGACTAATTTCCACCATAATGGATTAGCGTAAGGTGCAAAAAAGACATCTTCCTGACTAAAATCCGATTCTGACAACCGGCAATTAAGTTTGCGTTTCATAAAGTATTGAATAAATAATATTCCGATGAACTCACTTATTTTTTCACCGGCTTCGTTTTCAACCCTTGTTGGTTACTTAGAACGTTCATGTAAGGTGCACCTGAAGGAGTGAAAGAATCGAGTGCACATTGCTGATGACACAGATAATTTGTAATTATACTGGGGTTTGCTTTTCAAAGTGAATTGTTGAATTCGGTACATTAACCTTTCTTGTAGCAAGCTATATACGCCCGCGCAAACTCCTGGTTGATGGGAAACTATCCCTTTGTTACAGTGTCCGATCATCGACCAGTTGATTCAACGCTTTCTTGAGCACTGAATGATGTTTAGTTTAGACCGACTTTCGGAAATGCTCTTAGTCTGCTGAAATTGGAATTATTTACAGGGAGCCACTATGCCCTTTTCCGCTGTGTTGAGAATGTTCAGCAGAGCACGTTAATTAACTCTACCGAAATTCGAAATTAGGAGAAGTGATGTATATTATTCGGTGCACTGAACACTGAAGTTAATCGGTACTATCATGACTCGTGAGAGGGAAATGGCATGTAGGTTGTGAATAGACAATTCAAGTGTGGAAAAAGACACGTGCTCGGAAGTCATTTATTTTCACGTGGTATGCTCCCACTATTCGAATTATCTGTAACACCTCTTGAAAACAAACAGGCACAGCCTGCTGCATCCGTAGTGCACCCACGGTCATGTGTGAAATTATCGAATTTACATAAGTGAATATTTATTCAACGAAGAAACTTCATTGACTAAATGGAACCATTGTCGTTTAAGGTGGGTCACAACACACATACTGCTGAGTGGGATTAGTTGAACGTAAATTTACACTATTTTTTGAAGTAGAGTTTTTGGAAAACCGTAGAACATTTTGCCAATCTCTTGATGAAGCTTTCGCTACTCGCAATTGAACTATAACCAATGATATTTGATACATGTGTACAATTTCTAGAGAACTCACACGAACCCACACTGAGATTCATATTTGACTGACCCCTAGAAATTAATCAATAAAACTTAATAAAAACGGATACAGCGAGTTCAGTGACTTGCAAACTGAACGCATTGTTTCACTTCCGTTCGTGTTGTGAACATACCATCCGGCATAAAGCACAGAATGTCATTCAAAAAGGCCCCGGAAAAGTTCCAACGTTTCACACGTGACGTTCTATACGTTGTATTGTATTGCATTGTATTTGAAACTTTTGTAAGCATACGTTCATTCATCTGTAGACAAACTACTGCACTTTCCATTATCAAGCACACCATTAGCATGGCTAATCGGTTTTCGGGTTCACTACGGCCAATTACCAACCGTTCTTGGGATCGTTGTTTTTTGCTTTCGTTCTTCCGATAGCAGGTTTGGTTCACCGATATGTCGGGTTTCCTTGAGTAAACAAGTTCTAATCATAATTCTCGTGAGGTGTCGTTTGAAGTAATCTTTTGATATTTTTCAATTCCATAAATTATTTCGATATATTCATTGGATGAACAAATATTTTATGAACAAGTTTTCTTTCACTGCTTTATCTACTGGCTAATTACAGCCCTTTGTATCACTCAGGAAAACAACACAGGGCTATGGGTAATTTATGTTTCTAGTATGTGTAAGACCGGATTTCCCCTGACTTAAGTAATCGATTGTTTGAGTGAGTCTATTAGAATGAAAAGGTTGGATACCCGTTTTCGATCGGAATTCTCGAAAAAATGCATTCTACAATGTGTTTTAAATGTTCAGTTTCAATTCAATCGTTTCCTGTATCGTCATAAAGATGGAATCACAGTGTGCTCAACATGAAGGTGCCCAGCACTTGGTATTTTGATGTGCTAGAAAAAGGTAGCAACGTCAGAATGTTGCACGCGTTTGATCGATATTTGTATTGGCGGAAGTATCCACGGCAAAGCCAGATAATGATTTATCCTCTACCTGGGTGCTGAATAAATAGACGTTATGCTGAAGATATTCATTGTTCTGTCGCCAACTCACTAAACCCCTGAATCTAACTGGACAGTTTTATTCGAGTTTATCATAATATTTTTTTTATTATCACTAAAGATGTAATCCCCTCAAGGACTAGCGTTTGCGGATACTTATTTTTCATACTATGAAGATGGCTCTCACAGAGGAAACGTACGCAGGTCGATACATAAACTGGGCAATAGATAAACTGTCGTAATTGTGTCTCGACATCGTGTAAACGAAGCTAGATCTAGTGTATCGCCAATCGTGTAAGAAGACTTTGTTCTACTGACACGATGGATTATGAACCGGCAACAATGAGGAGTGTAGTAGAAAATTGTTAGTGATGATAGAGTCTTTCATCTTCTACTCTTCCAAATCAGTTCTCCCATTGCAGTTGAAGGATTGGATACTGATGGAGATTACCTCTTTTTACGTCTCCTAGTGTACGTGCTCATGTAGTACAAGTTATCAGGGCGGCATCACCAGACGCTTGACCGATCAAATGGAAAAACACCACGCAGGTTGGCTCAGTCGAGGATCAATATGGGCAAGCGCGACTGCAGTTGCCATCTGATCGGGAACCTTTGTAATCTATTTAGCATTTAAAGCCGAGTTCTATTTACAGTATGGGCGAAAGCGATTCAAATAAGCAAACCCCACTATGCGCACAGAGACAATTCGTAAAATCCCTCAATTTCTTGCTGCCATGTATTTGAAATGCCCCCACCGAACACTCGAGTTAAAAATTCACACTTCATAATTGAGTTTCCTCAATTATGCGGCCAGTGTTTGGAAATTCACTTCCACACTCCTCAGCTACCGAAAACCTGATCTGACCGTCTCTCGATATTGTTTCCCTGAGGTATATCGTGTATTGTAATTGGCTGATAGATGAAGCACTAAAAACAAGCTTGTTTGTCACATCCTTGTTTTCCCACTGAATCGTTTTCGATGGCTTTTTACCATATTAAAGGCGCTTAATATCCAATTTTCAACCCAAGCTAACAGAGATTCATTAACAAAAGATCACCATGAAGTTAGGTTGTCCCTTTTTGATTTAGGAGTAATCTCGAAACATAAGGAAATCGATACTGTGGCGTCGCATGAATAACTCCTTTACTTCAAATGTTTTGTGACTAAATCACTATTATGAACATTACTGATTGACTACTTCGTGATACAATCTACTGTATATAGTTCATCATTTAACGCAGAATCATCTATCTCATGACACTCGTTTTCTGTTCCGAATCCTTTTAATTGATGTTTTGTTGTTATTAGTGCTTACAAAAAGAAATTGTTTTTCCAACGAAAGTTGGCATGCAAAGCTAGGAAAACCATCGGAAAAATACATTCATCAGCGCCAGTAGTCTGCATCTAGAGTCCAAACGGTTGCGTGCAACAAACTGAAATGTTGAAAAGTTCATTCCAGAAGGCACCACTTACGCCTTATCAACTTCATCACTTATTTCCAGGGTAATGTTGTGAAATCAGGGTGTCTTCGCTTCTGGCCTTCCAAGTTGATAACTGTTTGTGGACACGGTAAACTTTAAGGCTTCGAAATTAAAGTGCACCTGGAAAACTCACTTTTCATGAACGGGTATTCTGAACACATGACAAGCAGCAAACTAGTGCGCACAGTTAGAGTAGCATGAAAAGAGCCAGTAAATACATTTTTGTTCAAGTGGTCAAGTCAGAAGATTAACGATGCGGAGGAAAATTGCTTCTGTTTACTCCCAGCGATCGAATAAGTACAAACTGAAGCAGAAACGGAGAGAATGTGAAACGGCTGATCAGTGTAGCTGAGTGATAAGAGAACTGATGGGGTGTTTGCGGTTGGAATTGATTGAGTAAAGTCACGATCAAATGAGCGTACAGATGATACCATTCGGGCATCCATACGTGATAGATATGTTATCAGTTGTTGATGTTTGGCCGGATTGTGGACGTTTCCAAGGCATTTTCGGGTTCCCAACATTACAGTGATAAGTATAGACTTTGAATGCTTGATGTTTAATCAACCGTCTGTCAACTTAGAAGCGCAAAGCATGAAACTGCGTTCCTGGACTCACATAGCGTCACGCCTTATAAAGCGGAACAAGATTACTTAGTCCATTTCAAACATAGAAGCGGATCGATGGTTGGATTGTATTCGATTGAAGGAGAAAACGTTTCTCGTTTACCCGAACACTACGAAACGCGGAACCTAAGAAAGCATTGCCAGATTGTTGGATTCCTTACGCATGCCAATCAATTCAAAAGAAGGTGTTTGTGCACCTTAAAGGGTCCGTTTCCAGCTTCATCCGGATAACAGCCATGAATTAAATAACAAAGCGTGGTACAAGAAAATAGTTGGCTACCACAGAAATATCGAAANNGTGAAAAAGTTGACTGCGTTCAAGCCTTGGTTCGAAAAAGTTCGTGCCTAACCAGCACCGGTGTGTGAGGAAGAAAAAGGACGCACTCAGATCAATGTACAGGGGATAAGCAAAGGTGGATAAAATATTGTATGGTAATGTTTGACAGACTTTAAAGTGTTGAGTTATTATATTTTTACTGTTTTTACAAGGAGTATGACTGTAGCAAGAAAAAACAAATATGAACTTCTGTCCTTTATTGAGTAGATGGGAAACCTGCACCGGATTGATGGAGCTAGCGTGGCAAAATGAATGAAATGATACAAGATAAAAACAAAAGAACTTAAGACGTGGAATGCAACTGTGTAAAAGATTCTTATTTTTTGAAACATGTTTGGCATTTGATCATATAGTTAAGGTTGCGAGGAAACGGTACAGCACAATATGTGACAGACAAATATCGTTCTACCTGATCGCACTAAGTTGATATGGAGGAGAAACTGATACTTGACAGTCCAAGGGAAAAGATTCTCAGTTTTTCTTGAACCAATAGTGGATAATTTCAGCATCATGGGAACTGATGACCCCAGCAGAGAACAACATTCTACACCGTCAAGTGGAGGAATGCTGATCAATCTTTGACTTACATGATCATCATATCTGATGGAAAGCGTGATCATGCTATGAAAACTTTAGGTAGTTAGAAAAAGGGTATTAACACTGCTCAAACGGTCATGGATGAGGCAAAGCAACGTGTTCACGTCCCTCATTGGTTTAGTGGATGGGGTTCCAACCAGAACACCTAATGTGTGGGTGGGTGGGAACAAGATTCACATTGAGATGATATCAAACGGAAGAAACAAAAGTACCAAAGTACCAAATAGTTCGGATGCGTTGAATTTGGCATTAGGGGTAAAACAATGCAGTTTCGAAAAACGTACACAACAGGTTGGTCATAAATATTACGTGACTTTCATTCCCGCTCCGTGACTGAGCAACCCACAAGTAACAGAACCATCGAGGTATATTGCGCCATAATCGCTCTACACATCAAGAAAATTTTATCGCAGCATTATGACACCAACCGAATAATATTGGAGTAGAAAGTACGGTCATGTTTGCAACTGTCGGGTGAATATATCTCGACTGCGAGTGATGTGTACATACAAATGGGAAGTGGTATGTAACAATAGGTGGGTATCCAGACCGTGACATCAGGTTCCTGGACGTCTTTTTTGATGTGTTCTTCAACGGCCTTTCAAAGGAAACAAGTAACGCTACAATGGTTTGATTTGATTGGTGTTATGAATGCACTGGAAAACCTATGAAATAATACCTAACTGTTGTCTAGACAACACTCAATAAATAATAACATTTGAGATACACTGACAATTATGTAGCGATATTAATTATTGTTATCCAAAGAGGACACGCCGTTGAATACTTCAATCCATTTTGAGAGAATTCCTAAGGAATTTCGGTAGCCATAGTAAATGTTTCCAGCTAAGAACAAACTAATGTGGCTTACACTAAAAGAAAGCAAGCAGGCTACCCACTTAATATTCGGGTCCGGATTCGGATTGCTCCAGCCTAATCAAAATCTTAATTTTGATACTGATAACAAGGTTTTAAAGATATGCCAACGACCTTCTTTATGCTTTGCGTTCGTAACCGACAAAAGTGTACGAAAGAAATGACACCTCAAATGAAATTTGAATTCTATCCTTTATTTTTGTAACATATTGCTACGTATAATATTTATATTGTTCTACAGCAGACCGTATCTTATCTCAAGCATCCGGAGAACAGTGGTCATAATTGTGGTTATTTCTGTCGCATTCCAGCAGCAGCAACAGGATGTGCGCATTCATTGAACCACACAGATCGTTTCCATAGATTTAGCTACTCCGGAAGAGACCCCTTGCACGGAAAGAATATTCTTCGACCTCACGTTTTCACTGCATCACAATTCTGTTTGAGCAACTGGAGGTTAGTTCATTTTTGGTGGCGTTTATACTGTATATCCAGAGCGTAAATCCTAGAAAACTTCTTTATCGATGGTTTGTTCCGTAAATTTATTCATGTCAATTTGTCTATCAACGTTTATTGCATGAGCTCAGCAAGAATTAGTTTTCTCCTAATAGCAAACCATTGTGAGGTCGTTAATTATCTTTCTCCGATCCTCGTGCTAACCTCGAATTCCAGAGTTTTATGCATCCATGTGGCAGTTGGGAAAAGGCGTTTTATCTCCTTTTTCGATCTACAATCTCACCGCAGACGCGTTTCGCTGTGTCTACACTTTAGAAATAACATATCTGTCGAACAATTCTCTGATCAAACCGCAGGCCAATTAACTACTCATTAATATCGTTCTATAACACCCCACTTCGTTGAGGTCACGTGTTGCGTGATACAGATGAGAATGTGAACGGAGGAGATGTTTGAAAGTGGGATACGATCAAACGACAAAATACTGGACACTTTTCTTCGTAACAGTTGATCATTCCGTTTGTTTTTACAGAATTGTGTTCAGTTATGGCGTGTATTCTGACGAAAGGTGCGGTTGCAATTTCCATCAAACAGCAACGGTACATAGCAGATACGTAAGCAGAGCGAATAACGACCTGCGAAATGTTACACATCTATCAGATCAGTAGCAGATTGTTATCTCGGCCAGTGCAATTTATGCATCAAGTAATTAGTTTGCAATACTATATCGCAAGACGATGCACTAACCGGTGTGCGGTAATTAGTCTGACATGCGAACCAAAACCGGGAAGTGAATTTCTCGTAAATCAGCCAGAAAAAGGCTGCGATATATACACTTTTGGGTTTCAACCAATTTATTAGGCGGGGTTTGCTTCATGCAGTAGAATAAACATTGCGACGGACTGCCAAATGCAAATGATTTGCGTCCGTGTTGTGATTCCAGATTGCGCAGATGGATTGGCATTACAGATGATTTCGAAAGGTGCTGAATGAACTCCACCACATCGTTGTATCCATTTTGTATTCGTCCATATTGGACACGTGAAGTCGTCTTACGCATAAAAATGTCGTCATTTACGATTCATGCGGAGAGCATAGTTTAACCATAGACAGATTGTAGTTTCGCATTTTTCAGTGATTTTACCCTTGTCGCTATTTGGATAGCTTTATAACTTTTTGTCCCCGAAGGAAGGCTGTGATAACATTTGACTTTCTTTGTCTCCAGCCAACAAACTGGGAGATGAGAACATTTGACCAAAAGCATTTGCTAATACATTTCAATGTAACTATTGAGCAGTAGGCATGCATAATTCAATTTTCATAAAAGTTTGCACCGTAAGGTGTTTACTGCGTGCCCTGATTAAAATTAAGGGAACAATTCCAGCAAAATGTTTAAGCCCCGTTCGAGATCAAGAGCAGGGTCTGTATCTTCCGCTCCACTGCATTCGCGCACTTTAGCGTTTGGTTCTGTGACCCAGTGATAAAGAAAGAAGCAAGATTTCTCTTTCGAGATTTAACTCGCGACGGTTACACTCGCACAACTTGAAGAAGGAAACATACAGCGGATGAAGAATCAGGAACAGCAGCCATAAGGAATCCAAGACATTTGCATACCAACCGCCCATTTCCAAAGAGTCCTTTCGACACCAAAGGACACAGTTGGGAGGATATTGTCAACAAGGATTCGTGAACATCGATTGGCATCCACTTTGATACCTTTGCCAGCATGCAGATAAACAAGGACAAATTTGAAATTAAATCTGTGAGAATAGTTTACCAAGTCCTATCAAAACATGCCCAAGAGTTTTTGGAGGCATGAAACACGCCCAGCAAACATGTGAAGCGAACTAGATGACACCCGTGCAAATAAAAGAAAACAAAAGATCATATCGCGGCCGGGGAACGGACGTCACGGAGGTCTCAATTGAAGCTGAAGAACCCTCCCCCCAGTTCTAGTTCGCAGTTGTGCAGCGGCAAACCAAGTTTAAAACAATGGAAATAAAAGACAAAAATAATCAGTGACGCTGAACTCATATAAGCATACAGGTAGAAACAGAACACTCCCACTCCCAAAGCACTGAATATATCAAGTCAGCTTGTGACCAAGCGGTTGCAAACAAGTAGCCAAGCTCGAAAAACAGGCGAAAATTGATATGCATCTCGACCACTTAGGCAAAGGGTTCAGGTTTGGTAGCCTGTACACGATGTGCTCATTTTACTTATCCGTCAATAATGGTTTATTCATTGATTGATATTCATTTAGGGCATAATGTGAACATTTTCGTTTCTAATAATTTGAAAATGTCATTCTCAACTCTCACGGTCTAAGAAGTCAATATGTCGTACAGAAATAAGCTACAGTAAAAGAGTTTGTTTTCTTTTACTATTAGCAGAACTAAACATAATTCTTTTTTGATGGGTTACACCTTACACCTGAACTTATCAATGCTCAATTTAAACTGATTATACAAGCTGTTTTCATTGATGAACACCTATAGCATTACAGCTCTTGATCTCACATTTTTCTGTGTATGTTTTTAATATTCTAATGTGTTGTTTTCCTACGATTTTAAATAGGGACTACTACAATTAAAGTTGTTCGTTTGATGCTTTTTCCCTGGGAGTTGCACACACAAATGCTAGCCAATCGCAGTTTCAGAATGAGACCATACTGCAAAAGAACTTTACAGCCAAATAGATTCGGGTTGAGATCTCTGACATTTGCGATAATGTTGACGAGGAGTTTCGTGTAGCGATGTCGTATTTAGCGGTGAAATCTCTGAATAATTATTTTCCTGGAAGAAAACGTGGTTCGCGTGGATGAACGCAGTTATGGCTATGCGAGGAGGGGATTTCGGTCACGCTGACGCCGACTCGGAGCTGTGGTTTCGAAGCGCACCAGCACCACCACGACTACCACCAGAATAATTTTCTAGTGAATGGAGATGCATCTTGCACATACACCTTCTAAAATGCATGAACGGAGTATGCAGGTAACTAGACAATTGAATTTATGGTTTAAGCAGAACCAACTCGGGGACACCTGATAACCCATTGACGTAATATAAAAGAACTATTTATTCGTATAATACCGTATAAAACTAAAGCGTGGTGTTAGGATACTAGTTACAGCAATTTTAACTGGTTGTTGCGAGCAGAATCTGTGAATTGATAGACATCCGTTGCAAGAGTGGCCCACTAACCGGATTAAAAAACGCGTGATCCGTCAGCGTAATCCATTTCCTCAATGAATTCCTTGAATAAAATCTAATTATACCTTGCTTTTGAAAGTATACTCTTGAAATCCCTATATAAACGATCAATTTCCGGTGTAATAGTATTTCTCCTTGAGGATTTCTCAAGGGTGAAAACACAAACCGCGACGATTTTTTAATCTATCGTTTTCAAATAGGTCGTTCATATCTCTCGCATAATTCGTATTTATTTACCTGTACATGTTATGTGTGTGAACTGAAGCATGGTGTGGCTTAAAGAATCGAGGCATTTTCAAATATCAAGTATATTTAAACCAGTATTGTTTAACATGTTTCTCATTAACAAATAGTGATAATAAACTAAGCAAACGGGAACCATAAAAGAAGAACTTCATTATACTTAGCAAAACGATTTTTCTCTGTTTTCTTATTTGAATGTTGTGTATAAACCCATGGTAACAGAAAGAGTTTTTCTTTCGTTGGTAAACCGGTTTAGGAGTAGTTCACAGTGTTTCTTAAATGTGCTACAATATATCTGTTGGTGGTGTACTGATTACGACCTGCAAAGATATTTCGAGAAGTAAGTGTTTATGAATGTCCCAGTCGTTTCCCGTTCTCGAGGGTCTTTTTTTCTACTACCTTATTGTTCAGATGAATAAATGTGTCTGGTATTATTTTTTCCTTCACCCCTGCGAGTCGCCACTGCATCCGTCTTGTCCTCTTCCCACTGCAGCTGATTGATGTTTTATGTCTAATGTACAGCGCTCAGAAAAAACTTGCTCGATCGACAGCGACCAACAATGTTTCTTCGAAAGTGTTCGATTATCGCATTACGACAGAGCTCACCGCATCTACTCGTGGGCGACGAGTGTGAGAAAAACGGACAGTATTGTTATTGTTTCCGCCAATTTCGCAAACAACCAATTGGAAAGATGCGAAAATAATGTAAATTATGTT
>UZAN01040884.1:16272-51668 GCA_900618425.1 Echinostoma caproni | reverse complement strand
TTACATTTTAATTTCGATCGATCTGACTCTTTCAAATTTACTTCACTATAAAACCTTGGACAGTACACAGTTCTCCAACCCGAAGTAACCGAACACGGTTTTCGATGTGTTGGTTGAAATCTAATAGATCGAGATCCCCACTCCATGCCCGATCTACATCCCTGTTAAAAAACACTTGAGCTATGAGAAAATGATTGTACGTGCCCCTCAGGGGTTGATGTCACAGTGCAATGATTGTGTCTTGAGATCTCACCTCCGTCGTCCCAGTTGTTCATTTGTTTGTAAGCTCCGAAAATGGATCTCAAGTTTTTTATTCGATGATAGTTATCAGCCGGATTATCACTTGGAAGAAATTTTATAGGAATTTCTCATTTGTTCATCCATGTGTGACCATAAATCCCGACATGTTTATTATATATTCCCTATAAAACGACTTATTTATCATTTGGTATGAGCGGCTTATTATTTATCCATGCAAGTGTTGCTCCAAAATAGATTCGAAATTCTCAGCAGTGGTCCTCCCGGTTCCTGCACTGATTAATTGCGGTGTAATGTGTTCGTTACCGACTGAACTCACATGTTGCGGTTACGTAATTGGCGGTGTAGAGTAATTGACCAATAATGAACTTGAACGGCGTTGACTCATGTGCTGCGTAGTCTTGACTAAGGTGGAAAAGTAGTAGATAAATGTGATGCAAAATCAAGAAATGGTTGATGAAAAGTAAAATGGGTAACACAATATTGACTGTATCTGCGGATTTAATGTCATGTTATAACTCAGTGTGTGCACTGATAATGCGAGTGGAATTGAAAAATTGTCCGTAAGCTTTATTCAGTCACTCCGTTAATACAAATCGGTGCTCAAAACCAGCAAACATTGGTCTTGTTGACTGAAACATAATTGTTATTCAACACCCTAGTTTATTTCAAAAAGAGAAGCATGTTTCTGCGTTATCAACGTGAAATCAAAACCTGCTACACGCGCTGCTCCTGGAGCATCTTTCATTTTTTATGCATATTATTCAGAAGAAAATCTTATGACAGTCAGTCAATTCAGTTTGCAGACAAAAGATGAAGGCTCGTTCTGAAAAGACTTGTAACATTTCATGTTTCTTAATTCCCGCACACCCAAACTGGTGTTATTCAGTCCATTTTTATATCTACTCTTTGAAACAAATTTTCTGGCTTTTTATCTCCCGTGGTTTCTCGCCTTCTTTGTTCCTAAATGAGCATTTCATTTTGGAAATCAATTTGATAGATTTCTATGCATTTTTAAAAAAAGGAATTGTTCTCACATGTGATCTGTTTGCATACTGAACGACCTGAACTGCGGCATCATCCAGTGCTTCTGGCAGTGAAAATGTATTGATAGCAATGCACCCCCACCCCTTAAAAAAAAGAGTATTGTTTGGTTGGTCGCAACAGTTGTTTGCCTTGTTCCGCATGGTATGTCTATTTCAGCGCAAGTGCTCTACTCCTTGGCAATTTATCAGTACGGTACGGTTGATTAGTTCCTCGGATCGCCGTGCATAGATGATCCAATGTACGCTTGACCTCGTTGACTAACATGGTTGGCCGTTTGTAAATTACCCGCGCTAGCGTTAGCCGCTCTTCCTTGTGTGAAAAAAATACTTACATAAGGAAGTGAACAAGTGACATTATTTCCTGATTTTTATGGACACAATGAGACCCGATTCAGGACTGGTTTTAAAACTTCTGCACTTTATTGATAAAAAGCGGTTAGACTGACAATGCGTCCTAGATTTGTACGCTTTATGATGCTTGTTTGAATGAACGGAACAATGCAAATTACCAGTAAATGACTGATTGTCTACGAGTAGGCAATCTTCTTTCCAAAAATGAAACTTTCATTGATCTCCCATCATTGATGTATGTGCAATGTGGAACACCATAGTCAGCTGATGAGTCACCCACAGCTAAGTTTACCACACTGGTACCAACAAGTAAGCTTACCTGGCGGGCGGGTAGGTTAGCGAGCTGGTGGAGTAGAAATCCAATAATGTAGGAAGAAATAAGGAACCAACAAAGAAATTACTTTATGCTTGTTCAAATCCACCATTAGCATAACTGAAAAAAACGGTAGAACACAGGATCGTTTTCGGCGGTTTTATCAATGGCTAATAAATCATGATTTATATTGCAATGTTTGGTGAGATAAAGGTTCGGTACAGCGTGAGAAAGATCTCAGATTTTACTTCCGTCTTGTCCACAATTTGTTTTACACACATACACATTTATTTGGGAAGCTGTGGGCTGAGTATCTTAGTTATGTTCATTACCAAGGAGGACCGAGACAACAAACAACGAGGAGGATGCAGATTCATATCGTTTCTCCTAAGTCGAATATTAAATCGGAATTTCTTCAGAGTGACAACTGTAAAATCAATTAATGAACCAAAATGTCCCGGCTACGTTAACCACGTGATTTGCCTTTGTAGGTGTCAAGTAATCAAACAATGAATGAATCTTGTCGTACGACTACCCACACAAGCCGGGTGGTGTTCCCTGACTGGATTGAATAAACGTTTACTCTTTCACGAAACTGAAACAAGCTTTTCTCGTGATAAATTGGAAACGAGAAACCAGTATAGCAACAATGCACAATTTATATCCTGGACGATTTTACTGCATTTAAACTGGTGCCTACTGCAGACAAATAAAATGTTTATATACAGTTTGGGAATGGATGACGACACCATATCAAGCGAGATCAGTTTGGCGTAACACGTTAAAAAGAAATGGTTATCCTGAGGAGTTTATTGACAAACACTAGATTGAAGATTGAAAAGCTAATTGTTGCGTCAACGTCTAGATTGGAGATCACGATTAGTCTTCCATTCAAATTTGATAATGTAACTAATTCATTCCATCCACGGTTACGATCGGTTGTCAACCTAACTTATTATGCAGCCAAACTCAGAATTGTGCAGAGGACAAGGAGTATACCCGTCCCCCCGGTTATAGAAAGTCCGCCTCTGTGCGCCGACTCAAACGTAATCTAATAATTCCAATGTGGGTGCGGAAACAAATCGGCAGAACAGAAAAGCAATTACATAATCGGGTTTCAGAACACATTCCAAACTAGGTTCAACGCGAGGTTGCCATGCCAAAGCCCACACAACAAGTAACTGGTAGGGATAGTGCTTACAAACTACCTAGCTGTTTGATTACCAAGTGCTTGTTGATGACGCAACACCTCGTGGATAGCCAGAAAGCATTTCGAAGAATTTTTAATATTGATAACACTAGAATGCGCAACAGCGCGGAAGCGATTGCAATCAACCGATGGAAACCAATTCTGTGTGAACAAAAAGACATGTTCATCACCTTGGCTTTATCTTGGTGACGCTTCTCCCTATTTACAAATGTTTATTTTGTAATCCGTTCCCAAACCATATATAAACATTGTATTTGTCTGCAGTAGACATCAGTTGAAACGCAACGAAATTGTCCAGGACATAAATCGTGCAATTTCGTCCAATATACCATGTATCACTACACGCATCAACAGTGGATTTATCTTGCAGTCAGAATCACACCAGTGGCCTGCAGATGACTAACCTTTGGAGCATTGATGAGTATATTTTTTTACAGGTTTGCTTACATAACGCTGTTCACCTCAGCAATTGTCATTAGTAAAATAAACTAACATTTATATTAACTTCTTCCCGATAGAAATGAGATTTTTTTAGAACCCGTTGAAGCATCAAATGGTTGTGGGCCAATTGTGCTGGATACATGTTCTAAATTAAAGCACATGAAAGAAATCTTTGCTCACTTAAAATATCATCATTCTTCTCGACCGGATGGATGTGATCCAAGTTTCTCTTTCAATATATAAATAATATAAATAATAATAATATAAATACGGTTGTCCCACTATTAGTTGTACCGAGTTAGGTGTACATTTGGATGAATTCAGTTATACATTTGTAGCAGTCTGGGTCCATTCTTCACGAGAACAAGCCGGCACACATCACATTTTAGATAGACTGCGCTTCTGATTCCGCATACAGGTGATCTGCAACCTATTAAGGTAAGTGGTCGTACACAGGAAACATTACCTGGTAGATCTTTTTCGCACAATGTATTTGTGTTATGCACATTTATTTCGTTGGAAGTGAATAACACTTGCTCAGGTCAACCTGTAGTGAATAACAACATTCAGGTATAACCTCGTGTAAGTGGAAGCTCAGGGCTGATGAAGCTCTGATACAGACCCACATGTAAATACTCATCAGGTGAGGGGATTACGTACAGCGTTGGAAGGATAGACCATTGGGACGGGTGTATACAGTCCAGCAGATATCGTAATTAAAACGGAAAAAGATTAATAAGTGCTGTCAGAACAGATGGGAGTCATATTTTTTAATGCAGCAATCTTGCGGCATGATGATGATATTTACTCATAAGCTTCAGCCATGATTACTATTATTTTGTCTATTCTTGGTGCATGCTCTGAGCTCGGAACAGATTGAGGATACTTGAAACAAAACACTATTATGACACGAAACAGGTTTGGTCTGTTGCGAGTATTCATCGGATGTAGCTTAACATCAAACTGTTGAAATTCATGGAACTTTCTAGGAGTTGAACATTGGTATGCTGTAACTGCCTACTGGATGTGTACTGGAGAGTTCGTGAGGAAACAGAGCTTGGGTTTAGTCGATATTGTAAAACGTCGTCTTTGATGATTGGACGGGTGAAACTATTCACCATGTTGAAGTAGTGCCCCTCCGATAGGAACTGTGTGGTCTTGGATCCAGTGTTTGCCTTGGAGTCGGACTCACTATCTAAATACAACGTGTTCGATGAGCTGCATTTATGGAAATCCTTTATAAGCTACGGATTACCACAAATTTTGAGGTCTTTCCTACTGGTTATCCTTTTTTCATCCTCGCTGGCAAGACGGCGCATGAGTGCTTATTGTCTGATAACAGTTATGTGCGATTGTTCCATAGACTCAAGTGGGATGCATTGTGAACCACTCATTCGTTTGGCAAAAGAAATGTCCGATACACTGCTGGAGTGTTCTTTGAGAGCTGAATGCGGAACCCAGAACATGTACACTGACTAGAAGGACGCCTCATCCAACTGAACTGGATTGCGTGGGTTCGAAGGCATACTATGATTGAACTTTACAGAGGAGTTTGAATATTGTTTGCTGCAGTGTCCACTGTAATCGTTTAACGAAATGAATTGAACATTGCTGATTATACATTTGCCGCAGTGTGGATCCCAAAAGTTAAGGACGGTTGTCAGTGAAATAGTGAAAGTGAATTAAAGAGAAGCACTTAATTAGATTAAATTCGTATACGCTTTCAAGGTTATCAGTCTGCGGACCAAAACAACTCAGATTCTTATTGAGGATTGGTGTGATGGCCAGTTTTTAAGTACGGGATGAGTTTATTATTTAAAGTGAAAAGATTAGAACGAATTTGCGACATCTGTACTTTAAGACACTCATCCACATTGCATTTGCACGATTACCAATTTACGGGTCATCTCCGTTCATAACTAAATGTAATATAACTTATTCAGATAGATTTAAGCATTTCCATCATTGAATAAACCTTTTAGTTTGTACACCTACATACAGGTATTGCCAAAACTCGTGCAACATCCTGATTTTCATCACATTTGTTCCTCTCAATCCTTCGTTTCCCCAGCCTCATTCACGAGATTGAACATAAAATTGCCCCACATCAGAGGTAACATATCTGATATAATACCCATTTATGTTTTTGCTTTCATTAGCCACATACGATTAAAATGTACGAATTCACGATTTTGACAATGGTTGCTTGTGCATCAGTTGTGATGTTGCATGAGTTTGTATTACCACTCATATGTTCGTTGCATGCAGATTGTGGTGCAATTAGCTGTACACAAATTGGAACTCATTTTGATGAAATCTGTTTGGATTTGATGATTTCGGTTGAAGAAGTACACATTCTAACTTTGTGTTTAACTTTTTTTATTGGAACTGAAGTTAATCAGGATAGTTTCAATTTTTATGGTGAAATTAAATCTATCGCCTACATTGTTGCTAATCAATTGTGAATCCTTGCTCCGGGCTCGTTCCAAGGTCACAGCGTGATCTCGTCTCCACTGTATCTTTCGAGCTTCCAATTTCACACCACATGATCTCTCACAATGGATGGAGTGTCTTTCAACGTTTTAGATTTGATACAACGAAATGAAATTCCGGAAAATAAGTCACTGGTTGGGGAAACTATATCAAACTAGATTTTAGCACAAATTACCACCCATGCTTAATTTAGCAATGTGCAGTGTAATTATGTTCTTATTCCTAGTCAGGATTATACATAAACATTTAAATACGGAGGCTGATGAATGATGCACTAGCCGGTTAGAAATCTATATGTTAATTCAATTTGTGTATAGACAACTAACATAGACTAAATAGTTCCTTGAAAGTCACATATTTACTTCTATGCAACGGGTCAATGAGACCCATGAGTCTGAATATAGTATGACAATCTGTATTCAAGCGCTTTGGTCTAGTTGACGCCACACTTAATGATGGTGCTGTGTTCGGCGAACCTTTCTCTAATCGGCAATACTTTATTTTGAAGCATTAGGAGGTTGAATCAGGCACCCCTTTCTCCCTAAGGAACGTTCACTCTCAAACATGCTGAGTAATTCCAACCGGATAGTCTGAAAATGATGCGGTTTCTAAATCCGATCTCGGAATGAAGAAGCACGTTTTGTGAGGGAGAGAGGAATGGAACGGACTGGGACTTTGCGGTTCATTGTGAAACTATTGTGGTTTTGTTTGAAGTGTTGCACATTCAGTGGGACTAGGAAACTGAATAATTTGGTCTGATTTGGCATTTGATGAATAGTCACAGTAGTTAGAATAGAAATGGATTCACCTTCTATTACACTGATAATACGAAATGAAAAAGCGAAATCGTTGTATTACATTATACACAGTTTTATTTTCCGGAATATAGTAGTATGGAAAATGTTGATGCTCCGCCCATTGCATGTTTTTCCGTTCACATTTCCGTAATAATAACCCGCGTCGATCGGCGGAAAACAATGGAAATAAATTATAGTTGCATTTATTAAAGGCTTTTTAAAGCAAGGTAAAACATTTTCTCTTCCATGTACTGCAATATAGCTGACGGGGAATGTTTCATAAAGATATTGCACGATATTTTATGGATACGAGAGAAAATGGACCAAATTCAATAACTTACGAATTTTGGGATTCTCACCTCTATGGCTAAACTAATCGTTACCAAAGGACGCTTGAAAGCAATACAAAAGCTGTCTGTTTCCAAGCAGTGGAGTGCAAAATGAGTTGACACATAACTGTTATTACAAAGAATATTACGTCACTCCTGTCACTTCTTTGATGTGCTTGGAGTGATCAACGATACAGGTGCTCAATATAGCCACACAACATGTATATCCGTAATAATGGAAAACAGCAGATTAGACGACATTAGTTGGAAAATATCGTGATATAGTTGTCTGTTTTCCAGCAGAATCGCAAATGGTTGTTGTTCAGCAGATTTGACGTTTGTATGGCGATTGTGAAAAGCTCAGTAGCCTCGGTGGGATTCAAACCCACGCATGGACGGGGCAGTCAGCTTACATGCTAACTGTTGGACTCCATATGCCTCTGTAAGTGAGATGCGTAATTCGAATGTGAAAAAGATCAATGTAATTGTTGTGAAGTAGTAGCTCAGCTGGTAGAGTATGCGTGCACAAAGCGTAGGCGGCGTCCATGCGTGGGTGCGAATCCCACAGAGGCTACTGAACTTTTTACAATCACCATACAGAGTCGCAAATGTTGATAAGTTGTCCGATAAGCAACTGTCGTTGAATGTAATAGGATTCAAAGATTGATTTCTGATACAGAAATAGATCGAGTGTAGTTAGCTAACAATGAGTTAATTGAGGGGTTCACGTACACGTCGCCGGAGACGTTCCGGGTGCAAAATCGCAATTAAATCGACTGATTCACATTAGTTCTGCTACACTGTAATATCAAACTTTGTGCCAAGAACGTCGGAGTCTTTCGATTAACGTACTCTTTTTTTTACATAGTAAATTGGCCCCCATCGAATGTCGTATTAAATAGTGAACACGTGAGAGTAACTAATAGTTACATAGAATGATCTATGAACAGTCAGTCCGGAGCTAGGGTGAAACGAGTGTGAAGAATTTGTGATCATCTGGAGAGAATCATATTCCTGATGCTCACTAACATTGTAAACGCGTGTGCGCTGTCTGACAACGCGTTGATAAAAGTCAGTGATAAAGTAAATAAATCAACGATATTTACACTTCCTACGTCTTACCAACAATAATGCTCTGAAGAGAAATCGGATTGTAAGATTCATTCAGTTATATGTGCTGCCTCTCCTAGCAGAAACGTGAAAAGTGGTATTCAACACCTGAATAGACCGATAGCACACCATTGTGCTTACCACAGGGAATCTTTGATCTGACCCCAGTGAACGATTAGGATAGTTTTCAAGTAAATTTATTTTATACTGGTCAATAAAGTGAGTGACTGACGTCCTTGAAACCATGCAAATATGGTCAAATTCAACCTGGATTCGTTTGACTGATAACATAACATAACAACATAATTCTTGCATCACGCGCCCACGCACACACTCGTTTCCGAGCTTTCATGTGTTACTCAAGTAGATACTACTGAGGTATTGCTTGATCTGTAAACAGCTTATCCAGACCCCTGAACTCGTTCGGGTTTACCCAATACGAATTCATTGTTTCAAGGGCTTTTGTATTCCCGAGTTGCTCTGCTATCTGGCCAATAATGAGTTGTCCGAAGTGCAATTCCAGTACGGCTTATAATCCGTCTGGTAATCCCCTAGTCAATCAGATCCATTTTCTGCCCTATTAAACAAAAGCCTTTCTTTATCAATACGCAGAGGATTTTACTTTTTGCGGAACGACCGAAACAGGTACACACACGCAACACACACACACACACACACACCGAGAAATACTCTGTGAAACCAGTCAAACTACACCGTCGTTTATTCCCCTACCCTCCGGGACGAGTATTGAATAGATGTTGTCGAGATGGCGAATAAGATAAAAATACACACCTCAGTGGTTCCTGTTCCGCTTCATTGCACGGTAACACAAAACCGACAGATGTTGAAACGTTTCGATGGGTTGTTTTGAGCCGCGTGCCATTCAGCCATAAATGCTTCTGTTGCATATATTTAAGCGAAATAGTACTATTTATGCAAGACGAGCGGAGTGGAATAGTGTAACAACAGAAATGTTTCATTCTATTCAGGAAGTGAACTGTTTTATGGTATGAATTCGTTGGGTTCTCACAGTCAGAACGAGGAGACGGAGTGAACCTGAGTAAAAACAAATCACGATTCATGCATTCTGTTTACCACGGAAGGATAAAAAATATATTCATTCGAAACTAATCAGCTTCCTGACTGATTTACAGATTAAGCAAACGCTTCCGCAGGTACAGACTTTGTGGTATATCAAAACGTTTCCGTGTAGAACGCTTTAAACGGTAAAAACTATTCACACCCGCAACATAACAACATGTTACTCTTACACTGTTCTTTTACATTTATATACGTCATTTAATTCCATGGTCACCGAAGATTTAGATTGCATGGGTCAAACTTGAAGAGTAATACCCCATTACTTACACTCGGAACTTTATCATATATAAAGGTTTTCTGCGGTAGGCAAAGGCAAACGTAGAAGCAGTTTCCACACAAGTGACAAATTTTTCTACCCCCCTTCAGGTTAGATTTTCCCGCTCCCTTCCCCAGAAAGAAATACTGTTTCAATTATGGGAGAAATATTTTGGGCTAAACAATGCTCTCCATGGAGTGTTTACACCGGGAATAATAACTTTTATTAATTATTCATAGTGCATGCTTAAACGTATTTTAGAGGCTCTACTCAAGTCGTTCCGCAGAAAGTGCGATCTTTTATGCCAGCAAATGTCGGAAAATTCAACCGGCGTTGTTGAGAGAAAAGCACAGTCGAGAACAGGAATTGTTCTGTTTTTCCTTTACTCTGGCTGATATTTCACAGTCTGTGATTAGAGCAGAAGAGAGAGTGGTAATTACTTAAACTAAATTACATAAAAATTGAAAAGAGGATCATGTCTGGTCCTCCAGGTTGGGTTTCCTAATTGGATATCATGAAAATTGGTCGGCTTGTGGATGGTAATGGGAAACAATGACTTCAATAATGGGTTTTATGTTGACAAAACAGAGGGAAGAGGTGGTGAGTGAAACCTTTTGTAGCATCCGCTGGAACCAGTTAGTTTGGTATGCGTCACATACTGAGACGAAAGACAAACGAAGACGGAGCCGTCGAGATCAAAATTGGCCGTCTTAGATAGGAATGACATTCGCAACTGATATTGGTAAATACAAAGTCACACAAACGATAATAAATGCAATTAACGAAACATTGTTTCGGACTAAACTCCTTAACACAGTTCCCCCAGATAGGCTGCAATACTAAAACAAAGTTTCTGTTGCTGCCCCATCACCTTTTGTAACGCAGCAGACACTGATCATACTAGGTAGGCCAGACACAACCCCGATCAATCAATCCTTGGTTTCGCGGTCACAGTGTGAACAGTGTGAGTTTGCAATAACAGTCGCGGTCGTGCACGAATACAATTGGTAAAATTAAAGTCTCCTAATGGCTCTTCGATTGTTCTATCATAACTCGATTATGACAATTTTCGTTAGGACCGGTTTGAGCACCGGGCGCACTAGAAACCATTTAGTGTATGAGACAATCTCAGCTGGTGTGGAGAAACACTGCCTTTCTTTTTACCCTAGTTATGGAACCTCCGATTCATTTGTCAGCGATTACAAATTACAGTAAGCAAATCTTGTTTGCTACCGTGATATGGAACTGAATGCACAATCCCGAAATAGATCAGCATGGATGAACGTTCCACTCAAATCACATGTGTAAACCACATCAGATTTGCACGTCATCCATAGTGGAAACGCTAAAGAGAAGAGTGCCAATGACTATGTGCGTTTAATACCCAACTCGGTTTAAGAACAATGTTTGAGAAGCGGCAACGGATAAATACTTCTGGATTCTGGATGATCACATATTGCTAAGCATGGCGTTAAGTTCCCTGAGTCATTCATCGAGTATGAAAACAATGCTTCAGGTAAACGTTTCAATGAGAACGATAAGACAAACACTCAAGCTGGTTCCTTGAATGATATGCAGGGGTAAGGAAAAGGTGTATCTCTCAAATTTATTGAAGAAGATGAGTAGAATAAATCCGTCGATGCAGGCGAGTCATTGGACATAGTTTATTTGAATTTCTCCGAAACATTTGATCGAGTTAACCACTAAATCATACAGCGAAAACTCTACAACTACGGAGTAAGAGGTTTCTTTATCGACTGGATCGAAGACTTTCTCCAACAAAGAACAGTTTGTGTAGGAGGATTCAATATCTGAGCCTATCACCGCTGTCCAAGGGGTTCTACAAGGATCCGTGCTGGGGCCTCGTCTTTTTCTTGCATTTCTAAATGGCCTTGAACCTAATACACTACTATTTGCAGGCGACACTACAATCTGGAGAACTGTAACAGATCCAGAGGATTACAATAGCACTCCAACAAACGATCAATGCGGCCCACCGATGGTAAATCGCCAGTGACATCCAGTTCAACGTTTTCAAATGCAAATTTATTTCTATGTGGCACGAGACTCGTCCCCCCCCCTGTTCTGGAGAAACAAATCCTACCGCATGCTACTGATGAAAGGGATTTGGGAAGACGTAGGATGTTACACGCATTTTGTCACAGCCACATCCATGGCTATGAAGCAAGATGTAATACTTAAACGTGTTTCAGGACAGTTCGAAAAAGCACAGATATCAGCGTTCATTCAGCGACACACGGGGTACGCCGTTCAATTACGCAATCCATGGTTAAACCGAGACAAGAAGGCCGTAGAACGTCCGCAAATGTCGGCAAGTAAAATGGTAAAAGGTCTGTATAGCAAGATATACTCCAAAAGACTGCAAATATTAGGGCTTTACTAATCTGAATACCGTCGATTTCGCGAGGACTCAATCTTGACATGCCCCATACAGCATCCATTCAACCACTCATGCCGTTCTGTGCTGAATTTATGTCAAAATAATCTCTTCAGAGAAGATCCACTAAAGTTGAGGATCCAGAACAGCTACATTGATTGCCGGCATCACTCGTTTACAGTCGGAGTATCTGGTGCATGGAATGCTCTTCCATCCGATGTAGTGTCTGCTCCTACAGTTGAAATTTTTAAATCGCAACTTGCTAAAGTATTGCAACACTTAAAATTTTGATATCCATGAGTAATCATGCACATTGTCACTATTTTCTTTTTGTAAATTTATCCAAAAGATTCTTTACATTCCTACTGGGCATGGTAAACTTTTGCTTCGTTAAATCGTCCATAATAAAACTTTGACTTTAACTTCAACAGCTTTTCAAATGAGAAAGCGTATATTGTGGGCCGTGAATCATGTCAATTGGAAAGGTGAGTGGAATCTCGTCCACCTGGAAGAATGAAATAAGCTTAATCCCGGATGCAGTTAACGCGTGAACATGATCTGCGAAATAAGAGCAGTGTTTTACTAACTGGCATAGCTGGCTGTAATTTAGTTGACTGAAATTTTACGGTTTACAGACCGTGCATTAGCCAACTCATCGTGTCCGCCAATCCATCCGGAACGGTGCCTAAAGGGTTTTCTAGATTTGGCCGTTATGAGAAAATCTCAAAACAACCTGTCTGTAATTCCCGAGAAAGTATGTAGTACTTAAAGTTTGGGGTTACTATTCCTTGTGAGTAGATAAGTTTCATATAAAAATTAAGGCATATTGTAGAATGCAGACAACCGAATTAGATGTTCACTTGTCAGCGTGCTGTTCTTTGTTGTTTCAGGGTCGGATCCGGTAGGATGCAAGGGTATTAAAAAAATGTTAATACCAGACGGCGTATGTCAAAAGGAGGAACGTGTTGATGGAGGGAAACGATTGTAGACTAAATCAAGAATGAACAGCCTGACGAGGATAATAAAAAAGTTGATGTGAACAACTTCGATTGTTTACTAACAAACTCCGGCCTGAATGACCACCGAACCAACTTGTAGTCCCATCAGCATGATCCATTATTCCTAGCTAGAAGTAGACACATTAGGAAAGTCCTAATCGACAGGATTTGAATTATACTAAAAAGGCAGATCTTCTGTCACCCATCTCCAGCAACCTTTTCTGGACTTCAAAAGAATACAGTCGTTTAACCACTTCATATGACATGGATTTCAATACAGAAATGGTTTCGCTTTACGATACCCTATCAGCACATCGATAACAATGATAAAAAGGCATTTATTCGTAAATTGATATATAAACGTATTGATGAATGCCAATTGGTTATTACAATTGAATAAAAACGTTATACAGCTACGTAAAATCTCTGGTCATGAAACGAGTAAAAATAGAATCGACGAATGGCAAAAACTGACCTTTCATGGTAGCGCTAATTGTCGTGCATCATAAATCATTTAGAACGTAACACATTGTTCTCTCATCTAAACAAGTTCTGTTCTATTCACTTCGAAACTCGACTTCATCTAGTTTACGCCTAAGAGCCACAGGAATGAAGGGTAATTGCAATTTTTTATTAAAGACAGAAAAGTCAATCCTTTAGGGAGTGGTCGTTAGAGGTCAACATGCAGAATGTGCCGGAGAAAACTGACAAATTTGAGCCAATTGGCAAGTGGATGAAATTCAGATCAAAAGGAACGGCTCAATTTTCACCAGATGAAGTAGAGCACACAGACCATCGAGGACGATAAATAACACTATCTGTGTCTCACTCCGACTGTGCATCAGTTTGAACGTTGAAGCGGACTGGCAGAACACAGTTCTATTTCCCTTTGAAATAGTTTTGGTTTAGTCCATTATGAGCAGACTTGAGCCAAATTAAGAACTTCCCTTCTAGCCGACAGAATCCAATGGGAGAAAGTCATCATAACAGAAACGCATTAGTTGATTGTTCATGTCAATTTGCTTGATAACACATTATTAAAAAAGGACTTTACGTTTGTACTCAGGAAAGCTGGCTTAGGCATTAGTGTGGTTTTTTATTGCAACACCCACAAAAATTGATTCTACTACCCCCATGTTTGGCCAATATGTCCAAACGATGAAGCTTGGCATCAGACATAATCTGCAGAATACCTTTACGGAGACTGAATATCCAGAGTGCGTGTTGCATTCAATGATGCAAAGTTATGTGGTGCATGTATACATATCCTCATCATTGAAAGGTAACTGCTTTGCTGAAAATAGGTATATAAAGCAGTGACACATCATCAGCAAAAACGTCGTGCAAAAATAAACTCAAAAATTGCTTCCAATCTAGTCTATTAGTGTATCCAGAGTTGAAGTACGTCGTTGATATCGGTCAGAACCTTCTACCAATGGAAGCTTACGATTTTATAACTGTGCTCAATTCAACCTGCATAAAACTGAACATTGAATTCATCCGCAACGTACATTCTGAAAGTTTATTTTATTGAGATATGAGCTGCTACTAGCTTAGACTCCTGTTTAAGCCACTGCAATGGAAATCTGAAGGCAAATATGAACGATGCAGGTAACGCGGGCGGTACAAAACCCCGTCGCACGGAACTACGTCAATGCAGTCCAGTTGGGTTCACTGAAACTAATGATGATAATAAAAGTAAAAAATTACTTCGGAAGTTGTTAATTCACTATTTTTGATAAAAAGGTTTCCCCGAAAGTTTACTGTACGGATTATTTGAGGATATATGATAAATGTCGACTGCCCACAGAGAATGGTGACCGCTGGAAACATAAGGTTACATATGCTGAACAAGTGAAATTAACGAATGCTTATTTATTATAATGCTTAGTTATAGACCAAAAGTTGAGTTGGTGAATGATTGTGTGGACCTTGTTGTTTCAGATATGTTGCCGTGTTTTTGCATCCATATTCAATTGGGTTTTAACTTCCCTGGCAATTTCGATAAGAAAACCTGCCCTGCTGCCTGCCACGCCAGTGTTTGGTAAAGCTGGTTCTAGTAAAGATCTACCAGGACAACTAGGGGAAAATAAAGATAAAAAACTGCCTATGTTAAACCATCGGTACACGAACCACGACAACACCATCCACAGCATAAAGTTGATCGAACACTAGGGAAAAGTTATACTGAACACCCTGGGTTCCTTTGGTTCGGTATTCAAACTGCAGCAGAGGTAGTGTTTATTATTCGCCACAAAACACACTTTGTGTTCTCAAAGATAAATTGTGCAAGCACTGAAGGTCTCGTAAGCCAGACTACCGTCATTTCGACCTGTGCTGCAGCACCCGAATCAATAATAATATCTGACTCGCAACCGAACCAAAATCAAAGGTGGGTAGCAATTAGGTTCCAACGTCTTGAACGTGTCCATTAATACCCCGTTCCCTCATTATCTCTTGTGTGTAATTGGGCAGATATATTGAGCTCGATTGGCGCAATTATGACGCAAGGAAAACTTACTTTTGGTTAATTTGTGTTCTTCCCTAGACAAGCGAGCAAACCGTACGAATGCTAAATCCGGAGTACAAAAGAACCACTGTTTAGCGTTTCTTTCGGCAGATAACACACAAAACGTTGGTATTCGATCTACTATGCAACCTAACTGCGAAAAGCTGTCGTTATAAAATATTTTTTTCTATGCGTATGATCATTTATAAACTGGTTTCGAACTGCACCTTAGTGGAACTGGAGGTACCTTAATTGCGAAGCACAATTCACACGTCATAGGTAATAAAAACTACCTTGGAAAATTTCGATACCTGTGCTCGTCTGGTATCAACCGTGCCCAATGTTTAAGATACTACCTTACGCCCTGGCCTTATGCATTGGCTTGACTGTCGCAAATTACCGTGCTACCAATTGTCCATCTCTATCCAGTGCAGTACTACACCCAGTTTTCAGGTTTATCCCATGTCGATTGTAATGATCTAGTAGACAAAGGAAACAAAATGAGACATTCTTTTTTATCGTCCTACCGTGTTGCTCAGTAAGTTGCAATGAATCCGTTGAACTCGATGAAATGAGTCCACTTATTCCCCCAACGGTATGAATTCTTTACACTTTCCGATAATATTATTTTCTTGAAATAAACGTTCAGTTCTTCAATCCGTTCTAAAAAGAAGAGTGACTCATTTTGTACGAGATAGAACTTGGTACGCTGATGGATGAAATTTAATACATACAGAGGTCATAATTGGTAAATCTCTTTTTGCAATTTCGTTTTCCCGTCAGTCGTTTGTTAGTTGTCTGAATATGAGTGACGTGAATATCGCTTTTACTGGCAATGACTCTGGAGAGTTAGACTATTATTAACCGCCGATTCTTCTTCGTGTTGAGTCCCATTGTCAGTCAACACTGCATCACACGGAATGCATTCATTGTTCTATCGCACGTTTGATGAGCATCATCCGTTTGATGTCCACGGAATTCACTGCAATTGTAAAACGCGCACAATAGTTTGCCAGTCTAAAGCGCTGACCACTTCAACTGTTGTTTTAGTTGATCGAAGCAAACAAAAACGACAGCAAGTGACATAAGTTCTAGACAGTTTATGTATCTTTTCTCACCAGACACTGATCGATTATTGGATACACTGCTCCTCAGCAAGTTAATGGTGTATCTGCTGCGTTGCAATGCAATTAAACGAAGCTTTTTATGGTAAAATTATAATATTTTTTCATTCTTTCTCTCCATTCTGATGAAATGTTTCACACAATTCTGAGTTTATCTTATCCCATTATTTGTGCGTGAATTTTTTTCAGTTAATTTGTGCAATGTTTGCAAATGTTTGGAGAGGATCATGTTAATTCTGATAGTTGCGAATTCGTAACGATGCTTTCGGTATCGCTTCGCTCCGAGTGATGGTGGCCCTGGGGTAACGTCATCAAATTATCACTCCGGAGGACGTGTAATCGAATCCGACCACCACCATCTAGTTATCCCTATCGTGTGTTTTATGCCAACTCTTGTGTTGGCCGCTTCCGCATTCCTCAAATTTGTATGTATGTATGTTTCCAATGGGAAAATAATTCTGAAAAAAAGCAAATCAGCGGTGAGCGCGCATTGATACAATGGTCCTAATATCAACAAACATACGGCATCAAATGAGTTATTTAAACGTGGCCATGCCTAAATTAGTTGTTCAGTAATATAATTTGGTCATGAGGTAAGCTGTTTCGGATTTTTACACTAAGTTATTTTAGTATACACGCCCTCCGAGGTGCAACTGGCTTACAGATTGTGCACCACATCACTATTAGGGTTCGATAGTGTCTCAAAACCGATCGACATTTGTTATTGCGGACAACCGTGAAGTGAGATTTAGTTTAAGACCTTCTAGACACTGTTCACCACTTCCCCAAGCGTTATGGGTCAAAAAGGTTCGCGAATTTCGTGATTTACAAGAAAAACGTATTTTAGTCATCTTTTGAGATGGCAATCATTAGACGCCATGTTTAATATAGCCTGACCCCAAACTACCACGCTGTGTGACACCTTTGCCATTTCCTTCGATTTTAACATCCTCTTTCGTTGCATATTGCTAAATTTGATCATTTTTTGAAGTCTTTTCTCAATTTGTAACCCAGCTAAATTCCCAGTGTTTGGATAGATTTCGTGACATCAGTCACGCTCGAGGGTTAGAAAGAACATAGGGAAGGGAAGGATGTGTCTGATGCACCTCTAATTGAATCATTGAAACAGCACATTCATAGAACCTTTTCTATTTTCAACTCTTCCACTGTCAAACACGCCCACCTCGTGGCATATGACAAAATTTGTTCGTTCATTGTCTGATGTTTTGCGTGATAATTTTATAAATCTTACAAACGGCTATTCATATATCATCATTTATTATGTATTAGGTTTTTGTATCGATGAGTGACGTTTATTCAGATAACGGTGAAACACTAGCCCTGAGCTTCCCTAGTATGTAGTTGACTGGAGGACATGACGATTATGTGCGAAAATGGAGTCCGAAGAATGCTCAGTTCAAGTATATCATGATGCAATAAAAAAGGAAAATGAAAAACGGTCTGATTAGTCGCGTAGTTCACGAGTGCACTAGAATGCCTACATTCTGCATGCAAATTCCCAGGTTCGATTCCAAGCTGGGTCGATGGAATCGTAGTGCTGATGAGAACAAACCGGGTCAAAACAGCTGTCTAGTGCTTCCTAGCTTCTCAGCTCACGCTTCGTTTGATTCGTAAATGATAAAATTCATTATGTAAATAAAATAAAAATGTACCCTTTTACAGAAGAAATATTTCGCTTTTGAAACTCGGGGGAGTGTAAGTAATAATGAAAATTATGAGTTTCTCATAAGCACTGTAAAGTGGGACCGAAGTATCAGTGTGCGGGGGGAGGGGCTGCTATTAGGTGGGAATCAAACGTGACATTCTGCGTTTTTCTATAAGGATCTTCTAGCTACATTAAAATCGGTTGAAAAAACGTCGTAACACCAAGTAGCCTCAACGCTTTAGCCAAGCGTGCATCCTGACGTGTGAATAGGAAGAAAAATGAAGTTTTGGAGCAGCTGTTCGCGCTCTAAGTGAAAACAACGCGTTTTCAGGACGTTCTTGAATAAAAAATATCGAGATAGTTTAGCATTTACGAGACTGTGGTATTTGGAACAGGAATCGGGATCGAAGAGCGCAAATTCGGACTCGGACTGAAAATCCCCTAAATAGCGCTTTGAATACAGTTATTTTCAAATGACAATTCGTCGTGTATATAAAAATGAAGTGTGAACTGAAAAGCTCGGAAGCACTGGATANCTGGATAGCTGTTTCTACCTGGTTGGGTCTCATCAGCAGTGCGAATCCATCGACCCGACTGGGGATCTAACCCGGGACAACCCGGGAACCCGCAACAAACTCTCAAAGATGGCTTGTGCTATATCGTGTAAATGGAAAATGAAAAACGGTCTGATCAGCTGCCCGGTGGCGTAGTCGGTAGCACGCTTGTAAATGGGAAATGAGAAACGGTCTGATCAGCTGCTCGGTGGCGTAGTGGGTAGCACGGTAAAATGGGAAATGAAAAAACGGTCTGATCAGCTGCTCGGTGGCGTAGTGGGTAGCACGGTTGCGTTCTGCCCATGAAGGCTTGCGTTCTGCCCATGAAGTCCCGGGTTCGATCCCCAGTCGGGTCGATGGATTCGCACTACTTGGAAATGAAAAACGGTCTGATCAGCTGCCCGGTGGCGTAGTGGGTAGCACGCTTGCGTTCTGCCCACAGTGCCGGGTTTGATCCACAGTTCGGTCCATACATTCGCACTGCTGATGAGACTCAACCAGGTCGAAACAGCTGCCCAGTGCTTCCGAGCTTTTCAGTTCATGCTCCATTTGTATATACAGTTAATTTTATTCAGCAAATCATGCAAATGCATTTCACAAGCATCAGTTATTCATTGGTCGATTCTTCAATGTCCAATCGACAAGGAAATGGTTTATTTGTTTGTCTTCTTGCATTCAGCCAATCAGGTTGGTGCCAATCGAGAATACAGAATTGGTCGGTTATTCCGTTTCTTGATTGGTTACCTGAAGGTGTATTGTGGTGCGTGCGCCCTGGTTATACGATCACCGCATAGTTGTATACTGGGACAAGGATGATTCAATGGCAGTACAATTCGCNATTCGCCATCACACAGAGAAACTTTCGGTTGTCACACTTACGTGCCCAACGTATGATGCCACAAACGGAGACGTATGGCGATAGTGACTGGACGATATTCCAATTTGATTGAGTGGTGGAGAAACAGAATGCAGCTGTACACATATGTTTCATTCCACTGGGACACATTCGACTAGTCTCTGTAGTTTAGATATAACGAATCAGTTAAGGGTGAGCATAGATTGCCTCCAAGGACTTAGAAGTAATACATTTTTTATAGCCTGCTGGATCTAATGTAAAGCCACCGCGTTTGAATAGTGAGACGTAACAGTAAGAAAATTGTCTAAATAAAACGCAGTTGGATGGAAAAGATCTCTTTCACACTGTCACTCATTCACTTATTCATTCATTCATTCGATCAGCCATCATTTGAATANTTGAATAAAAGCTGAGAACGCACTAAATGTTGGTTGCTAACTGAAATATGTTCCTACAATGACCATTTTCATGGTCATAAGTACCTGAAATAGGTTCGGATTTATGCATTGGTAATCATCATATGCTTGTATTTTCGCAGTTTACATGGTTTATTTTCAGACACGTACAACCTTAGCTTATGACAGCCTATTCCGTGCTACTTACCCAACCATATCCACTGTTGATATCATTTCACATTTCATTACCTATTAAACCTATACAGCTATTTGCACACCACAGACTAACCCTATACCACTTAGGTGAACCCTAAGAGAAAATCAATAGTTTACGTCCCTTGCAATGCTGGTATGATAAAGCTAGATTGCACGTTTGACGCCCAGGTAGATTTCGTTTTATCTCGACTGAGAATACGGTAGAGTATAAAAGTCTATATTGTTAAGTAATAGGACAGGTAAACGCTAATACTACAGGGTCCAATGATCGCACATCTTTACCACTTCCAAAGCAGTGATTTTGTGATTGACAGATCTTTTAAGGAGCGAAATGCAAGATTTGGTTTCTTCATGTAGTGAATTACGTCGTGAAAAGAGCAAACGAAACGTGAACTGAAAAGCTTGGAAACAATGGGCAGCCGCTTCGACCTAGTTCCGTATCAATAGTAGTACGAATCCATCGATCCGACTGGGGATCGAATCCGGTAGTTCACAGGTGGGAAGCATACCCACTCGGCCACCAGGCAGCTTATCAGACGATTTTTCATTTCCCTTATACACCATATTGCACACACAGACCAGATATTTATTTGCCAATTGCAACCAACCACAAGAACCTAAGCAGTCGGGGGTCAGTGTGAGTACAAATAATCCTAAATCAGCTTGCCAATTCCGGATTGAGATTCGTCATCAACAGATGTCGAGCAGTGAATGACGCAGGTCAATCGGCGTCAAACACAACGCAAGATTTGCTCCTGGATCCTTTTGTGCAAAGGTCATTTAGTTCAGCCAAGGTAAGAAACTCGGCATTCACATTCAAACAGGTAAATTACGAATGAGATCCTGACAGATATCAGGGGATTTCATCAGGACGTCAGTTTGGCAAACAAGGTCGTTTTAGATACACCATTCCCTAGCCAATCAGAGCATACAATTACAGGTCATAAAAGCACATGAGTGAATGAAACAGAAAAATGTGGATCTCATCTGTATGTGTAATAATAATATTGTAAGGGGTGCATAGAAGTTCAAATCATTTTGCAACTGTCATTGGTACTATTGAATGAATAAAATGCATAGACGACTTGATACTTGTTTTCTAATGGGCCCCGTCACTGGTGTTTGTGGTTGGCGATAGTAAATTTGAAGCTCTTACTGACCTGTCATTTAACGTGCAAGGGGCTGATTGCGGGTTTTTTCGACCGAATAGAGACGGCCTCAGCTGTTGACACTGCGAGATTCTCTTGATCATCTTTGATCGCACTGCGTTGACGTGCAGATGGGCCTGATGTCCTCATTCATTTTGACACGATGATCCGTTTTGACCAGTGGATCCATGATTGCCGTCTCTGATTCTCGTTAATCTGCGACTAAGTAAGCTGCAGTGGTTTTCTGGAATTCGCTAGGTAAAATCATCGGGTTGTACGGTCCATCTAAGTGGTTTCAGGGAACACACTGATTAATGCAAACTGAGGTCATTCCCAGCGGCAGCTTGAGTTTTTATCTGCACTGAAAGAACTGGTTTAAAAGATTAAATTATGCGTAGATTAGCGGCACAAAATGTTCTCAACTAGTCTGCAGACGCCTACTTCTCACCTCAGATGTTGTCACCTTTGAATAGCACGGACGAATGATCTGGTTTCTTTTTCACAGTCAACTCTGGTTACTGTTTTGTGGTAACCGTTATACGTTAGAGAATGATCCTATTTGGATATAATTTCTCCATGAAAATCATTTTGATGTTTTCAATTTCATCCCGGCATAAATCAGACGAACATACTCGCTTTGTTCTGCTCACTATGCTTCGTATCGATGCTCTCAGTAAATGCTACTTTGAAGAGACCCATTTTAACAGCGTAAAAAAGAGCATCGAGGAACGCCAACTCTTCGGAAGATTCAATTTCTAGCGTAGATTCTATATTGATGTGACATTTGTTTGATTGTTCTAACGGATCGGCAAGGCTCATGGGGGTATCGATCACACAGTAGATGTCATCTAAATAGCGCGGATATATGACGTTCTTTTGTATGCCCACCAAGTACTCTAGTTTCAGATTTTGCCGTAAAAATTCGGCCAAGAGATGTACCTATAGGAGGTCTCATTGCAATCCAATCTTCCTGTTGTTACATATCCCCAATTGAACTAGAATTGCATTTTATACATGCATAGTGTTATGGCGGCTGAAGCACCGTAGATGATGATGAAAATAACATTTTGATGACTTAAATACGTTTTTGAGTGGCATTCTCTCTTCTCTCTTTTAATCTAACCTTTCTTTATCCGTAGCATTTATTATTATTCTGATAAAACGTAACGGCTTTGATTCTCGTTTGATTCCGCTCGGTTGAGCGTTAACACTCCACTTGTTCGTTCATCATTGTACAGTCCGCCTACTGAGGATCACGGTCAAGTATGTATACGCAATTTATTGTGTCATTGTCCACTTTCAGATCTTGTATTAAATGTGATTCCACTATTGATCGGTTTTTTGTGTTCTATTATTGTTGGACGTTTCGGTTAATCGTTGGGTTGGCGATTAAGAAAACGTACAAATTTCGGGATCACGAAGTTATTCAGTTGAACGGTACGCGTGTAAGAGTTCCAGAAGGGCGACCGTAACACATAGGTAAAGTAGATAGCGAGGATCCATAGATAGGAAACCGAGGTGCACAGACTTGCGTTCAGTCTGACTGTATAGGTAGTTTGTAGTTTTTTTCGAGAGGCACGTTGGTGATCAAAGGGACCGCACTCAGGGAAAACGCCTGCTCTCCGGATAAGTCAGTTGCCTAAACCGTGTTCACAGATGTGATCGTATTTCGTACCCTGTAAGTCGCGGGTTCTCTTCCGATAGATTCCGAGATTTCGGCCAACCTTTTCATTATTCGAAGTGTTGGGAAATGGTTCATCCTAGATATTTATGGTGACCTGGCGGCAAACGTTTCACTCATTCTTACCATACTGTCCATAGACACGCATACACACAGAAGTGATCTACTTTTCTCTATTTCCTTGACTTATATTATTTGTAACGCGTAAGCAATGCACTAAAACGAGCAAGTTTGCTAAAATTGACTTCTTAGATCACGTTTGACTTGATGGGCATTGACAGGGATTGCTTTGTGGAGGAGGGTGGGTGAAGATGCGGGTGTTTGTGCACAGGACGTTTGGTTTGGCGGGACTATAAGCTGGCTATACCGCGCTTTTCAGTAAGCCTTACAAGATCAGACGGATATCGTCGTCTTTGAACCGAAGGAGAATGTATATCTTCCTTTTAGGGGCGTAATATACTGCTGTTTTGATACCAGTGTCCAACTAAACCTGTTAATAAAGCCGCCTGGATGACCATTCTTGAAAAGATTTGGTTGGATTTGATCCAAGTCCATTGGTAAGCCATCCGCGGTGCAAATGTCACGTGCTCGACAGTGTGGTATTTTTACTATACCGCCCTCGTATTTGAACCGTGTGAAACTAAGAAAATAAAGACAGTATCCCGTCCATGTACTCTTGCATTATACATTTCCGCGAATCGTTCCCTATTGTGTCATTTTCATTAGAACATCTAAAAGGCGAGTAGATTGTGTTGGTTTTCTTCTAGCGATAGGCGTATATTCATGTGTAAACTTTTCATCACTCAAAGGGAGGGAGTTACTCGTTATTCGTCAGTTCTTGAGACGGATTTATCACCGTGTCTTCTAAATAATCATAACTGATGTGAGCTATATACAGTCTCGTTTTTCAACTTATCGACGAAAGTATATTCGAGGACAGACCCCAAGGGGTTTCCCATCATCACCATATTTATTACTCGGTAAGTTAATGAGCTGATGACTGTTGTACATAAGGGAAGGAGACGCTCCGGCACGGACATTGATAGGCTAATTTTTGGGCTATGCTTCTCGATGAACTGTAAAACGCATTCGATTGTCTCAAGCAGCGGCACATTAGCGAACAAAAGAGAAAGAGTATTTTTTGATGTCTAAGTACTCTATTAGTTCCTCCAACTTGAGACTGTCCTGCAAGTTTTATTTAGACTTGTGATCCCGAACTGTTTTCAATAACTGCACCATTAATTGTAGAGTTTCAAGAGGTTTTCTAAGTAATGCATTTGTGAAAAGAGCTGAAGCCCTATCACGATCAGAGGGCTAGGAAACGGAATCTACCCATGAACAACGGTCACACTATCAGCTAAGCTTTAGTATTACTCTGATGGTTCCTATTCCATTAGCTGTGATCGGTAACTAATAACCTTTTTCACTCTTCAGCCTTATGGTCCATTTCTTTAATGTACATAGATTTCACTTGTGTAAATGCGGTTCTACTCCTTCCTGGGAACCAACGAAAATTCGCGCTCGAATCAATCAATGAGATGACGGTGTGTTGAGCGAAGAAAAACAATTTTATGATAAGGGTATTTTATTTGGAATGATAAACTGGTTTGCTCACATGGAATCCACTACCACTTCGGTCTGTATCACCTGATCTACTTTTCTTTTATGGGGCTTCATAAAACTGGGTGCGCCCCTGATACAGTAATCATAAAAATGTTTAACAAACTAGCAGTAATGCGTGGATTTCTGGGATGAATCCACACAAGTCGAGTGAGCCACCATCAATGGTGCTCCAATCTACGGCTATTTCACTGTCTGCAGTTGACTGTGCGGTGATCAGGAGTAAAGGTTCAATATAAAACTATATTAGTAAAGCTGGCTGCCAAACTCCCAGGAAACTGCATAAACACCAGTAAATCGATTCATCCTTCCCAAGGGAGAGAAGATTCCGTAATGGAAAATGCATGAGCGTCGAATACATGAGACGGATTCGTGCAATAAAATATACTTTCAGTGCACGTCGGGGCCGATAACGTAGAAGACATTCCGAGCAACGGAGATCTATGGAGGGCATTATTAATGCCCACGTTCACCTTACGGTCTCAGCTGTCACATTATTTAAGTCAAGCATAACTACACCAAAATGCTTGCACATTGTTCCTTATAACGAGCGGAGTTTCGTGCTTGTCGTGATACAACAAATTCTCGCTGGTCACATCGTTGATCATATTTCAACAACTGCGGGGTTAGAAGATAGGTAAATTGTATCAGAGGACGTGGCAAAACGTCTACGATTTGAGAATTCTGCTTATCTCATATAGCGCATGCATATGACCCATTTTTTACTTATTATCGTATGGGGTTCGTAGAATTTCAAACCACAAAGTAAAACATTTAGAAAAATCATATAAACAGCGATAATTTGAGCATCATTTACTTCCTCAAAGGTCCAAATTGTTGAGACATGTTGGCACTGAATGAAGTATCTATCTATCTATCTATCTATCTATCTATCTATCTATCTATCTATCTATCTATCTACCTATTTATCTATTTATCTATCTATCTATCTATCTATCTATCTATCTATTTAGCTATCTATTTATCTATCCATCTATCCATGTATCTCTCTGTCCACCTATCTATCCATCTATCTGTCTAGATCCATAGGTATACCTAATTTGTGCATAATAATTTTTCCCATGTACAAGGCAAACGAAGCGTAAAGTGTTAATATAAGAAGTACTGTTTAGCTGTTTCGCTCTCGTTAAACCTTATCAACACTGCGCATCTATCAACCCCAAACGTTTCACCTAATATATCACAGGAACTTGATCCATTGGCGACCGGTAAGCTGATCAGAACATGATTTGTTTTGCTAATACGCGATATAGCATAGATCACTTTTGGCAGCCTGTTGCGGGTATCATACTTCTCAACTGCCCGCATTGCGAACCTAGTTAACTGCTAGAGGGGAGTAGTGGAGGATTTACTCGGATTCTATAATCGGTATCTTCGTGCTCAAAGGGGAGATCTCGATTTCGATCCTCGGCTGGCAAGCACCTCAGTTATGTGATATGCGAACATAACCACAAAGACACTTTGACATTTTGAATCTTCGTGGAAAAGGAAAATTACTTTGCTTTCTGAAATATCTCATTCATGTCAATAATCATAAGCAATTTAATTTTTCATTTTTTATCGTTTTTTGCCACTTACATGATAGGAATAGATAGAATATGTGTTCATGGTCATGCTGGCCAAACTACATGTAAGGGAACACACTCAATGGATTTATTATTAGCAATTGGAATTCTAAACTTGTTTTTCCACTTCAGTAATTATTTTAAATGATTGAATTCAATAAATGACTTCACTCCCTGTTGTAACGCTGAATGACTTGAAAAATGATACGTTTAGTTACCTGAAACAATCAAATTAAGGCCACAAATTTTGATGCCACTTTAGTTTAGTTGAATGACACTAGACAGCTGAATTTCGGGCCAAATGTTCGCACTATGTTTGGAATGAATGCCCGCTACACACCAGTAGGGTGTAGGAAGTCACAGGAATGTGAGCACACTCCAGAATTTGAAGACAAGCGTCCTCTGCACGCAATCCAATGCTCATCATCAATTAGGTCTCAAGATATGCATCCGTTCTGATTCGAGAGGTCCACCAAATCATGTGAAGTGTTTCAGAACATGTCCAGATATGATAGAACTTCGTGAATCTGGAGATACATGTGAAAACTTCATAAAATATGTAATAATTACCCAGTTTCCTCAGATTCATTCATATCATTTTATCGCACACCAGGTTTGAATATGGACTGCTGTCCAAAAAGTGTTGTGTCCATTTATGGTGATTTACCGGAGTGGAGCTGTCACAGTAAAAATCTTCGCATGAGTTGGTCATCTGAATGAGTTGAAATGCGTACTTGTGATGTAACAATAGTAATACGTTTATCACTCAATCACCTGATGTAATCAAACAGAAAATTGATAAAAAGGCAGTGTGGAGATCGGCTCACTTAACACCTCCCCCGTTTGGTTTACGGACATATTATCCAAAATGGGTCTGGTTTGATGCATCGGAATGTACCATTCTCTGACTTCCTAGTCAAGGCACAGCACGGCACATTCTATCTCAACTGGTAATGAAATTTTGAAAAAACACTTTTACAAGCCTGATGAACCGACCAAAACAATTCTCTTGGTCCATTATTGTCAATGGAACAGAGTGAGAGTAAAGAAGTGATTTTCCCAACAGGCATATTACCTCTTAACCCAGAGCAGATGAGGAAATGTTCAGTGAACACGTTTGTCACTTTATCATCTACCTGTTGCAATTAGCATGTTTTGGACGATTATTGGCATAGTATTTACATTAGGCGTCGACGAAGCTTCTTCCACCTAAAAAAATTATATTATCAACTGAAAAAGACATTACCGAGCCTCAGAAAACAAGAATGCCACAAACTATACATCAGACAAACCACATTTGTACGACCCTACTCATTTTTGATTTGTTTTCACCCCCGCAATGCTCCCTGGTGCAAATGACCCATGATCTCCCTCACAATTATGTCGGATTCAATAAGGCGTGGCACAACAACGGTGCAAGGAAAAGTGGTTTGGATTTATTCTCTGTGGTCGAAAAGGTTTTTATGACGGAAAATAAACAAAACATTCGCGTCCTTTGTGGGTGCAATAATTTTTCATTGAATGGGTGGAAAGCACGAATGCCCAATGAATACACAAACTGGTTGCCACAGTTGTAAGCAGTTGATATCACCAGTTACTGATAACACATCAATGTTTTACAAGTCCCTTAAGTCACTAGCGCGCCTTATGAACCTACTCGTGAATCATTAAGTATAAATCCGACGAACTTGCATTAGCCATTACCTTCGTCAATCGGCAATAATAGTTTCCCCGATTTCCACGAAAATGTTGGCTTCTTACACTGCCCACGATTGTTGCGTAACTCGTCAGCGTGACACAAAGCCTAAAACTAACAGCCACTTCCTAATCTTTGATTTCAGTATTGACGAAAATTCGGTCAAACGATCGTCTAACTTGATTTCTATCAGGAAATCAATCAATTTTTCTCTGAGACTGAGCATACCACCAAATACTCACCTCGTTTTCCCAACACGATAAGCGAAGCAAGCGCAATCAATGTGAATCATTCAATGAAGACCAATTATCCCGCAAAATGAAAGCTGTGTAAATAGCTATTCACGCGGTAACACGGTCCCAATGGAGTCGATCGGCTATCAGACAAAAAGACGAAAAATTGGTTTGATGTATATGTGTGTCGATGCAGTGCGAACGTCGAAAATATGCGAAAAACAAAAAAGTAGTCCATCGTTTTATATTTCTTGGTACACTCGATTAAATCGCTTAATCTAGTTCTCCAAAACCCTGTCCTATGTGACGCAATGAACTAAACCCGCATCATCTGCGAACTCTATATGGCCCAGTGAAAAGTCAATTTTCCGACGCGTTGATCGTCTCTGCTAGGAGGCCAAGTGAACTGCGATCACTTGGTGCAATTGCTTCTTTGGTCGTAAAGTGTTCTTCTTTCTGTCTCATAAACCACCCAATTATTTAATATTTAATGGCTTGATTTGAAAACAGACAGTACTAAACGTTCTGTGTTCAAGTGAGTTCAAGTGATTAATTCGTTGAATTAATGAATTCCATAGTTTTGGGCTTGAATTTGAAGTGCTTTCAGGGAATATATTCAGTGAAAATGACTTCTGCCTTCGAAATAAAACGCATTCAAAGTCTTGGTGAACGTCGCTTTAGCGCATCATTTACAGACTTCAATAACATTTTAAAACAATGACTAGTGAATGCGTTCTAACGCATAAGCAAATTTATCATGAAGATTTTTCCACTTGATTGAACTTCGGTCATACAGAACCTCAAGGATACGTCAAATGAAACCATTCTGTCGCTTGTTCGGTTACTCTGTAAGCACTTCGCATAGAAATTAAGTAATTTTTTTGGGGGTTACTGAGTTAAGTGCTACAGTATTCGAAAGAGTGGTGTTAATTCGATTTTCACCCGATAGAAATAAAAACAAAAACGAATCAAATTTTAGAAACAATGTCCAGATCGCCAAAAAATGAAACGAACTTTTGTCGAGAAGTGTAATCGAATGCAAGCATCTAAAGGTAACCTCGTTAAACTTTGAGGGAGATTGTAAAGTTTGGTACACGGAGTGCGACTGCACAATAAAATACGTGCAGCAAGGGAGTTAAACTGAAATGTAAGAGGTAAGGCTGTGATATACTACTTTTTTGTGAGTAGTAGATAACGTAGTTGGTGATTTTATTCAACGATTAAAAATCAACGAGATCACCGAAAGCAGTGAGCCGAGTTTCAAAGAATAACTATCGATTGCTTCATTCATTACCCGATGTTTGACCGGGAAATGCGAATCTATGTTTTTCTGATGACATTTTCTGTGTTATGTATGCCAAATTACTGATGCCCCATCAATGATCCCCAATAAATGATTATCCTCGACCAGCGCTTCTGGAATTATAACAATTGGAGTGTTATAGAACGTTTCTGGATAAAAATGGTACATATTATGTCTAGCCTCGATATTAAACTAAACTATGCCTTGGAAATCTAAACCAAACGGTTTTAAAACTCAGGTTTGGCAGCGTGCAGTCAACTATAGTCTCGATGGTGCACTTTTAAGTTTATTTAAAAAAATGCTCTCTCTGTTTTAGTTCAAGTCGACAGTCAACTAAAAATTTTGAAAAATCACTTGAACTGCAGATGTGCTCGAGAAGGGCATACCAAAACTTTAGGTTAAACAAAACCGCTTCAAATGACCTCAGCTTACAGTTTACAAACGATTTCAGGATCTTCACTTCGTTAAAACGCTTCAAATCCAGTGCCAAACATTCCGTGTAAAGTTCATATTCTTGAACCTCGAGAGTATTGGTATTCTATATGTTTTCAGGCTGAAGTTCTGTGATCGGAAACTTTCATTGACTAAGATGGTTAAATGTCGGTCACATGCCATTGAATTTCTATAGAATGATTCCTCCGGAGTGTAACCGACTGAGGTCAATTCAGTTCATTTGTAAGGCATCAAATTTCAACCTAGTTTTTCCAGGCAATACAAAACCATTTGACTAAATTGAAAAGTGCATTCATTCGGTGATTTAGCTTTTTGCTTGACCTGACACAGATGCAGGTTGAGGAACGTCCATGCCACAGGTGATCACATCATGCGTACCTGCACTTGCATTAATCAGTGACATATTTAAATAAAGTGTCAAGTTAATTTTCCACACGTAGTTTAACAACTGAACTATTTATCGTTTGATGGAACCAGTACAAGATAAGGTTGCTCTATCAATAAACGGCCGATCGACGGACAGACAGAAACTGACAGAACGGTTAACATAAGCGGACACAGGTTATCAGTTTTCTACGGTGGTATAGATCAACTGTTTGGAGTAAACTCAGTGCTTGTATTATAGGGAAGCTCTTCGGAGAACGCATGCAAAAGGAATGGCAGAGAGCTATTTGGCAACTACGCGTTTTCCTCAAGGACTGAAAAATGAAACCGCCAGCCCGATTAGGTTTCACTGAAATTCCCAAAATAACTGGAGTTGGGGATTTTAAAACTTCAAGCGCAAAAATGAGTTTAAAAACATTTTGCGGCCAGTTGAGGAACTAAATGATACATGTTATACAGTTAACAGCATATTACAAAGAATTACCCTCAAGATAAATAAATCCATCCTGGCCGGTGTGCATAAATTAGTGTGACATTAACCGTTATCATCAAAGTGCTCCATTTGATTTCCATTGGAGCATCCGCAGCCAATAATAACAGTCCGTGTTGTTGTGCTTAATTTTGTTCTGTGACAAAAAATTGCACTGATTGGAGAGTCGTGCTAGAACACACAAACATGAAGATTATTGATTTTTTCTCTCATTTTGCCTTCGATTGTCTGTTCAATTCTATCAAAGTTACCGGACATCGGCCTACTGATAAACAAAGAGAAGTGCTCCAAACGTTACGTGTTACGTCTCAAAGAATCACTCGATTGGTTAACATTGAAGGCTAACAATTGTTTCGTGCAGATAGATTACCAGGAGGGAAAACAAAAGGTGGCGGTTTCCTCGTATAGGGGTGTCAATCTTGGTGTAGCCCCGCCAAACTCATATTTCCTCGCCATACAAAAAGTAATTCTTACATTGTCAATTCTGTGAACAGTGGTGTAGAATGTTGTTTTTGTAACTCGATTAGTATAAATTGATGTTCAGTTGTTCGCCAAGTTTGGTAACTGTATTACTGTGGAATGTAAATCGCGTTTCCTTCTGCATCATTCTTCATTTCGGTCTTCTGTGAAAACCTGGCAAATGGTCTCAGTGCATTTAATGTATGCCTTCCTCAAGTTCAGGTTCACCTACAACCGAACCGATCCGCCTCGAACAAGCTGAAATGACTAAAACGGCTGAAAGAAAAATTTTAATACTGAAGCGATAAGCTGACTGTGAAATCCTCCAACTGTCATATCAGAAACGAATTAGCAGATCAAAATCAATTGTATATTGAGAACGTGCCAGAGGACATCCTGCCTCCAGCTATGGAACGGACTGAATTTGCTCTGCGGTCGTTCAGCTTGACATACTACAGTCTCATGCGACATCAAAGTGTTCAACATGCCCTTTTGTTACAGTAAATGATATTTTGCAAACATTACGGGGACCAAGTAAAACGTCATTTGATATCGATTCTCCTATGACCGTCACAACAAAGCAAATTTTAAAACCGCTGAGTGCTATTAACAGCCATGAGCACTATTCCAGATGGACGGATCCTCATTGGTCTTGGAAATATGTGCGAGCCACGTTTCATTCATCTTTTATCAATGTCTGCCGAAAGGTAGACTACGTGATACATGGCATGATGTTTGTATCACTCCAGTACGTCAGATAAAACGGGAAAGCTTCGGCCAGTTGCTTCATCTTCGAGACTCCTTAAAGCGTTTCAGTAATTGTTGTAAGGACATTTTTTTCTTTTCTTAATCTGTATGGTTTCAAATAAATACCCTAGTATAAATATCGCCCTAATTGTACACACTGCTGCCTGTCTTAGGCTTTCTGTGTTATTTGTGGTTGGCCAAAAAACACAGACCTGTTCCTGATTGCCAATGGATGTTAGAAACGTTTTCAACTCAGTTGATGAAAACAACGTACTAATACTGTTACAGCCAAAATTTTACCACTACGTTTGTTAAATAGTATGCATGATTAGCTCACTGGCAGGGGCAAGTTTCCATGTATTATCTCCTTTTCTCTTCTCTCTTTAAATTCAAAATTTATCACTCATCACAGCTCTGTTTATATTTACATATGTCAATGACGAAGTGGTTGGTGATGCACTAAAAAATAACCCTTCCATCAACCCGCTTCAATCAATTGTAAGTTCCATTCCTAATAGTTGCTGGTGTCAACCTCACATTAAACTCATCAAAATGTTCGGGTTTTACTTCTCAATGATCCTGGGTCGTCTACACATTGCAGATTATCTGTTACCAACAATGTGGTTAACAACTAAAAAGTTGAAAGATCATTCAAATTCAATTACCTTGAATACTCTATTTCCGGTTTTTTCTACTTGTCCTATCCCATGCAAAAAAAACAGTTTCTAAAGTCGGAAACCTGACGTTTTACAAGTCACTCTTTTGACATCCTAGGGTTTAGTTGCAGGTAACCCCGCACTTATGTTTCGTGAGTTTTATGTCGATAAAACTGCTGCTCCCTCGTTATCTTCCCCTGTCTGTTGTCTAAGCGTTTTATATCGATCATAAGCTCTCTGAACAGAATCTTTTGATGCGGCACTGGTCGACTCCATTGTTAAACAACACCTCAAGGAATATGACCATATGTTGGACTCACTCTTGTCTGATGCATCATATCCGCTATACCCAAGCCTCTCTCTCTCACTTCATCCCATCTTGTACCACCTGCAAGAAATGTTAACAATTACACACACCTTTTCATAATTATTTTATACCTTGTCTTTCTCGTGTATTGGTTTCCATGAAAAGACTATCAAATGAACTTAGGCACAATCGTGCAATATTTAGCTGGCTGTTTCTACTTTTTTTTATGTGTTCTTGCAGCTTTAGCGAAAGTAAAAATGAATAAATCTGTCCAGCCGTTATTGCGGTTCATAACCAGTATTCAGCTTGAAAAAGTTGTCGAGAGAAAAGCAGAAGAATTCAATCGATATTTTCTAAAAACAAAGTGACCCGGGTGTTTTGTTCTCCCCAAACGCACATAACTACGTTTTATGGGTCTCGAAAAATTATACATTCTATTACCCACGTACCATTTATGATGTAATCAACATTTAAATTACTGCATCACATTGAAGTCAACATATGGCGGAAGATCATCATGAGGAATGTAACTATCGAGTACTGTCTTGAAACTAACCATGTTGAACCAGATAATGTGCTACAGCACCATTGCGTTTTCGCACACTACAGGTGTATTCTGTAAGGTACCTTCGGGTTCTATCAGTTACGACGAAAGTCGGAAACTGTTGTTCCCTTACTCATAGCAAGCCATTTTCCTCGCACAGAAGCACAGAATCTCCGTCCTGAGCTAACCCAAGATAAAGGAAATACCGAACAAACCTTACTACCTAACCTCCCAATGCGACCAAAGTTCCTTTTTAAATCATATGAAAAGTTATAAAGGGCAAACATCACTGACAACATCGTTCAGATATTTCCGTTGAAGGAGCACGTATCTCCGCAGGCTAAACTCTAACTCTATAGGCGAATGCCATTGCGTGTGCAGAGTTCCGTGAGAGAACGGAACGGAAAGAAAAAACGCAGACGGTAAATTTCAAAACAGCTTAATCTAATCGTGCCTATTCCCCTTTCCCCGCTTGGTATCGTCGCGCGTCCATACGAAATCCCATCATTTGTATAAAGTCAAAGCTGTTGACAAGAAAATATCGGTTTGGGCAAAGCGTGATTTTCAAAATGCTGCCACCAACACAAATTTTCTAGCTTTTAAAATTGTCCAAAGCCTTGCAAAATGTGGTTCAAAACCCCACACGTTTATGACAATAGGAAAATCCTTTGTACTACTTTAATGTTTGTTTATAATTTTCCAACTTTTCAAAGTCGCTCCACATGATTTTTCTTTTCTGCGATTAGCACAAGTTGAGATCGGGTGTAATTGTTGCAGATTTCAATCGTGCAATATTGTAAAACTAGTTGTTCTCTTTTTCTTTTACAAATCCCATAGGGTGTTTACAAATTGGTTCGGATGACGATTCAGAATATCACAGTTAGTCCATGAAAGTAAAGTAGTAAAGTAATGTTTTGACGAGCACAGGAAAATATGTTATGTAGTTGGGTGTTGAAACGTAACGTTTGCCAGAGCATCATCAAGCTGACGCTTGAAAGATACTAATGTTGGGGCACAGACCACGTGAGCTAAAAGAGTTCCATGTGTTACACACTGACTGCAAACGAGTGACGTCTGCAGTCGAGACGGCTCTTTTGGAGTGCCAACTTCAGCGGATGCCCTCTGAAATGAACGTTGTGCGATAAAACCAACAGAGATCAACATGGGTGGTTGGGTTGTTGGAAAATCCGATAGAGTAAAATCATATCGCCTCTGATTCGACGATATTGGGATGAATATAGCCCCAGGAGCTGTAATCTTTCTCCGTAGGTCTTGGAATGCAAACTTTTGACCATTTTGGTAGACATTCTCTGTGGAGGTTCGAGTGCCTTCAGATCTCTCTGCAACCATGGGTTCCAGGCTTGAATTGAGTACTCAGTATATGGACGAATAAGCGTGGCTAGCAGACGTGGAAACAAAGCCGGCTCAAACGATCCAAAAACACGTTTGAGCAGTCCAACTTGCTTTACCGCAATGGATGATGCCCGGGAACAGTCCTGCTGATTTTAGTATTGGAACGCCGTGTTTGACTTTCCGGGAAGCGTTTACATGCTTATACAATAGCTTGGGGTTTGCGATAAACTTTCTCGCCAGCATATCCTGATAATTGTGCTTGTCATCCCGCACCAAATTTGTGCAGTGGTTCCGAGTGAGCCTGTAAGCTTCCCA